>JPJZ01001208.1:0-106656 GCA_000750815.1 Pseudogymnoascus sp. VKM F-4516 (FW-969) | reverse complement strand
CTAGCCGTAGCCTTCTCCCTTGAACCCCTTGCAATTGGGATACTCTTCCACTCTGCTTGTAGCAATTCATACTTCTTATTTGCACGACGCTTCTTGTCCAACTTGACCTCCAGTATTATCTCAGCCTCATCTATTTCCTTCTTCTTCTTGTCGACCACAGCCCTTGCATCAGAGACTTCGTGATTAATCTCTGTGGGTTTAGCTTTAGAGGCAGTCATTGCCACCCCTAGCTCTTTCTTCCGAGTAAGCTGGATAGCTGTTTGTCCATCATCATCTTCCTCCTCAGCCTCCCTTTTTTTAAGTTCGTCTAGTGCTAGATTTCTTTGAAACTATATATTATTAGATGTGTCTTGCTTCTATAAATGGTATATTGTTTACCTTTGCTTTCTCAATTTCCTGCTGCCTTTCACTTAGGTGAGTCTTTGAGACCCCAGCGTAAGCTGGACCATTCGTATGGCAAGGATGACGCGGGTGCGCATAATGGAAGGGATGGTGAGAGTGGCAGGGCTGGGAGGGGTGCTGGTGGGGGTAATTTAGATTCTGTGGATTATCGGGCTTGAAGTGTGACCTGGAAATTGGAAATTGCACTGCTTCAGATAGTTTCATGAACAGACAGCTGCATCTGTCTCGACATAGCTACTTGGCCCAAGCTGGAATGGTTCTATACACGGCATGTCATACTTATAAGAGTCGAGAGGGTCGACATCGAGATCCAGCTCTCAAGGTGCACCTCCGGTTTACTACAAGTATTAATGCAAAAGGGGCGTCCGGTGAGGGTATCAGTCCTTCAAAATGAAACAACCTGGAGTTGCCAGGGAAGAGAAAGGTCCGCTGATTGAATTATACTATGCTTTGTTAAGCTTGCTACTCGGCGTGGAGATTCAAGATCCGAGAAGGGAAAAGGGCCGTTGGCAGCTGTCTCAATGTTGTGATGCCCAAACGGAAAGAGGGGAATGCAAAACGTGAAAAACTATACGCCGAGGAGACATCTGCCAGCAAGAAGAGAGCTCAACGCACGTATAATTCTGTAACTGGTAAGACTTCTTACACCGCATGTGTTACATATTGCAGAAATCATGGTGGTCATCGAGATCTACTGTATTCTCGAGGAACAAAACTACGGATGAAGCTGTATATTTTTATGGGCATACACGCCATGTTTCTCATCTACGTCAGAGCTACATGTATTGAGCCGAAGAGGAATGTATGGTTGTCTTTCTATGTTTAGTATTGCGCCAGTCTCAATTTAAGCCTTTGCTGCTGAAAGGACACAGTTGTCTATAGCGCGCTTCGGAGTCTTTATCTTAACCTCGGGGCTACACAGACTCCATCCCAACTAACGAGGGTTCATTTATGTAGTAGGAGATCTTCATATGCGGGGGTCCCGTTTCGGCTGAGCTTGAAGCTAGCAGAACCTATAATGAATAGATGAGTTCGACGCACAAGATAGGACGATTCTTATTCCTCCCCAGCCGTCGCCCACGCCCTCCTTGCCCAATAAAATATCAAGCCAACACCCCAAACCCCAACCAGTACTGCCGCCTGCACCGGTGCGAATGCCGCCCCCCTAATTACGACTAGTCCGCTTACCACCGCAAACGTTACTGGCACCAGAAGGAAAGGCTTATACGGCCTATCCAGGTCCGGCTCACGGAAGCGCAGAATAATCGCGGCTACAACGGTTAGGAAGAAGAATGAGAACTCGCCAATCCCATTAAGCGTAAGGAGCGAGCGGAAGTCGCCCAGAAGGATATATAGCGTGGAGAGTACTGTAGAGAGGAGCAGGGCGTTAAGCGGAGCGTCGGAGGTGAACTGCTTCGACGGGTCTAAAGGGGTCTCGCTCGGGGTCGCAGCGCCTATGCGGCCAACGAGGGCGAGAGGCGGAGGTAACCAGCTCTTGTTCGCAGCGGCGACAGCCATGCGGCTAGCTACAAATGAGTTACCAAGCAAGGAGCCGGCTACTACTAGGCATATTAAGAATGCGGCTACGATGCCAAACAAAGGGCCGAGTAGCCGGGTTATGGCGGTCTTGGACTTAGTATTAGTCGCTACAAATTCAATAATTTAGGGGATGCGGGACTTACCACGGCGACACTGTCGGTTGTCGCAATGGTGTCCCAAGGGAGGAGGATATAGTAGGCTGTGTTTGTAGCGATAAAGGAGGCGATGATAACAGGGATGGCGGTATTGATAGCGAGGGGGAGCTGACGGGCTGGCGCAGAGAGTTCAGCCGTGATATAATTGGCCTATAGGCATCAGTGTTCTCTTCTTGCATCCCAGACGAGTTACAACTCACCTTGTCCCAACCAGAATACGCCCATAACGCCCCATAGAGTGCCGCAGAAAAGTGGCCCAGTGTCTCCCATGTGCTCAGGTCGCTCCAATCAAACTTACTCCCATCAGGAGCGATGCTATCTCTGAACCTGAACCATGGCTTCGTAGACCAATCACCACCCCCAACATCTTTCTCCGGATCCGCGGTCCCCAGAATAACAACGATGGCGGCGGCGACAACGACCCCGACTATACTCACAAACTTCGTAACAACGAAAAAGTTGTTCAGCCGCGTGCTTGCCGTCGTGCTGATCGAGTTCGCTCCATTGGCAGCCCCAAGCACCAGCACGGATAAGAGCTTATGCTCCCAACGCCCTGCCTGATCCGTCACGCCTGCCGCCGAGAAGATACTCTCCACAAATACTATGCTTAGAATCGCCAACGTCGCTGGCATCACCGCAACAACCCACGTCCATGCTGCGAGGAAGCCTACCACATCGCCATACACACGCTGTAGATAGGGCTGCACGCCGCCTATCATATACTCAGCCCCCCATCCTGATAGGACTCAGAGATGACAGGACGTACCTTCACCTGGAATCGCAGTTCCTAGCTCCGCGAGCGTACTCGCACCTGTCCAAGCCAGCACCCCGCCAACAAGCCACACCACTAACGCCACGCCGGGAGACGGAACGTTCGCATCGATTGATCCCGTGGATGTGAAAACGCCACTGCCAATAACAATGCTTATCACAATAGCAAATGCCTCAATGGCGCCGAGGTTCCGCTTGAACGTTCCGCCTTGCTCAGCAGTTACCGCACTATAAGCGGTCTCGTCGTATTCGCCGAGGAGAGGGCGCTGTTCTGCGTCGTCGTGGGTTCTAACCTGGGCCATTTTGATGATGTATTATGTGGACTTCTCTCAGGAAACAACGACATACTTTGGGAAGAGGCAGTGCGGGGGGGTATGGTGTGATTGCCTACTCCTGCCTCTCAAGTCCGACGAGGGCCTGGGCATGCCTCAGGATTAATACCAGCAAATTAACGCACAGAATTCATCGCCTTAGTTCCATTTGTAAGTAGCTATTCTATTGATTATAGTCCTGAGTGATCTAACGCCTTTACTTTACTGCATTGCTATGAATGCTGGTATTGCGAAACATAACTTGACCCACTTAAACAATATGTTCCATATCACGTGCACCTTTCTGTCGCGTCTCCACCTACGAAAATCTCCAAATGTCAAGCTCTCTCCCACTCCACAAACATCACACCAACAGAGTCCCTATTCTGACGCCTAACACATGTAAGGAAAAGACTTCATACCGAAGCGCACGTCTCTCGTTTTTAAACCATCTTTTCTTTGCCTTCCCAACACTGTCTCCTGCCTCGCTCAGCTCCGCCTCCCTCTGGCAGAGTTTCGAGCTGGATGCACGCCGGTCCGCAAGGACCACTGTGTACGAGACCAGAACAAACCCATCGACCTTTGAGTGCGTACCCTCTCGATCCATGTGGAGGATTGCGCAATTTGTTGTCTGGGACAGACAGACGAGAACGATCTGTAGGCAGATCAGGCACCATTTGATTCGCAGTTGTAGGCATATAGGAGACATTATTTGAAGAAGTTCATAGAGAAACAAATGGATATATAACCCCACAGACTCCCGTCTATATCATCGCTGTGCGCGGCGCCAATACAATGCTTTGCTAAAAATACGCCGATAATCCCAAAATACGATCCAACTCTTACTCCGCAAACCCAATGCTGTCTCTCGCGTCATCCACCACTCTTCCATATTCCAAGAGCAGCCGAAAGAACCACACCTCTAGATCCGCATTCCTCAGTGCCTTCCCTGCCCATTCTGTACTCCTCACCGCAACCGCCATCCCTTCTTCCGTCTCCGCACCTCCTCCCGCACTCCTGTCCGTAAACCATCTCATCGCCTCGACCCAATCCTTCCCATGCAAGCTTAGCGGCACATAGTGCACCCATTCGCGTAGCCACTCGGCGTGCCACTCGCGCGAGATACCCATCTTCAGCACCGCGCTGCCGCTCTGCAAGAAGCTATAGAAGCGCCCGCTGAAAGCGTTACCGTCCATATCGAGGAGATAGCGGGAGTGCCATGCGTCGTTCGGGTCCACCTTGGGAAGCACGTGAAAGGCCTCACGTTGCGCGACGCAGTCGCCTGCGTCGCACTGGCCGACTTCAGTGAACTTGATGTCGAAGAGGTCTTTGTGGTCCTGGACGGCCGTACTAGCCTCGATCCACTCTGTGGCGGAGTCTTGCTTGGCGAGGATCGGGGTTTGGTCCTTGGAATTGGCTTTTAAGACAAAGCGCTGGCGGTGATGGCGCCGCCACGCCCCAAAGCGTGAGTAGCCCCCCGTGGTCCCTCCGCGCCAGTACAAAGTTTCCTTTTTCTCGGCCCATGGTATGTCTCTGGTGGCATTGTAAGGTACCATATCGTACCAATACCAAGGAGGAGGGTATATGATGTCCTGGAAACTAGACAACTTGCTCTGGGAGAATATCGGGATGAGATCTTGGGCAACGTTGAAGCTGTTTGCGCTCGCGAAGAAGCCGTAGTTTTTGTTGAACGATGGCGAGTTGCAGATATCGCTATACGCTGTCTGGTTTGATATGAAGCCTAGCGGCGAAGTTATCGACTGGCTGTTGGCATCTTGCGCTTCTCCATCTTCGAGAGAGCGCGATGGCGAGTCAGGCGGGCACGATAGCCTTGAGTAAGCCCATGTTGACTGATGAGAAAAGTGGTTAAACCGCGACGTTGGCACCTCCTTGATACCCTTCAACAAATCCGCATGCGAGCTCCATTCATTCCTCGGGTTTGTATTCAATACCGCCGCTTCTATGCTTTCCTTACCCCTCGCGACCAGTCTTTGTAGATCATCATGCGGAACTGCTATGCGCGGCTCATCGTGCACATTGAACGCCAGATCCATATCCGGCAGGTATTGCGTGAATTCTCTAGTCATTCCCTCCAGCGCGACTCGCACCCAACTCTGCCCCCCCTCCGTATGCGTGACATTTCCCTGCCGGATCTGCATGGCAATGAGCATGTTATCGTGGCCGAGCGCTTCGGCAACGCGCATACGCAGGACAGCGGGTGGGAGTCCCCGGAATGGAAGAAGGAGGTCGTGGATGGTGTCGAACTCGTCAACGAGGACGACTTTGCGCTCTTTGGCGAAGGCGTACCACTTGTCAAAGTTAGGGGGCGGGGAGAGACCATAGCGGCGCTTGTATTCGGCGACAGCTTGGGAGAGACTGGTTGATTGCCGGGCCTTGAGGGCTTCGAAGTCGGCGTTGGCGTTGGCAATTAGGTTGCGTATGGGGTGGTCGCCAGGGCCAGCTGTTGGTGTTGGTGGTGTTGGAATGGTCGGCTTGTCTCCCGTGTCTCTTGAGATGCTGGGGGAGGAGAAGATCTTTGGGATAGAGGCTTGGGCATTGCCATCTCGTAAGAAAACCAATGTCGTGGAAAGTAGAACACAGGCAAGTATAAGACACACAATTCTGGTCGGGGTTCTTCGTCGCATCCTTGAAACAGCTACTCACAGCTTTCCCTTAATTGCAGTCCAAAATGTACCTCAGCAAGGTACGGGGATATCTGGTAATTGTCTGAAGTGTTTGAGAACTCTTGTTTCAGCCAGGCATTTCACTGCACGATCGAGAAGTGGATGACAGTATTTTTGTCACAATTTCTAAAGTAAACAAAGCCCTCATGTCGGTGATTATCTCTTATCGGAACACTGAATATCATTGGCTGCTACGTCCCGACGGACACGAGGTCACGTGCACAGTCAAAATCTTCACATCAATAATATGAACCACAAGCATGAAACATTTAAATGGAGATCATGAGCTTTTAATTGTCTTTATATGCACGGCTATCTAGCTTTCGCCGCTTCCCTCTTTTACAGAGTCATACACTGAAACCAACTCCCAAGTCTTTCCATTCCCGGGATATATCCTTTTCGCGTCCGATGCATAGCTCATGATACTCCAAAACGCCCTTTGCCATTCCGATAATCTAGTAGAAGAAACCGATGATCTTTCCGGCAACGTGCTTGCGGCGGGCCTCCTCGTGGTCCATGATGCCAGCAGAGGTGGTCAGGACGATGTAACCGAACTGACGGGCGGGCAGGAGCTTGACCACCCACTTCTCGAGGTCACCGAGACCAACGTTGTAGCGGGGGGAGATGACACCGGTCTTGTTGAGGCGGCCGTTCAACTGGATGACGATCTTGCCGGAGCGGTGGTCATCGACCTCCTCGAACTCTCCGATGTAGCCTGAGATATGTCAGTATATCGCGAAAATTTAAAAGTCGCATAGTTAATTGGAATAACATGAAACGTGTAAGATCCTCGCATGATGATATATCGGCAACTTAAAGGACTATGGTCGTAGGAATCGGAACCGTCATCTAGTTATCATGCCGAATGGCAAGGAAAGAAAAGTATGAAAGAAAATCGAAAGCAAACGTACCGTGCTTCTGCATGACAGAAAGGAACTTGACGATGACCTTGGAGGAAGGTCTGATAAGAACCTGGCGCTTTCCGGCCTTCTCGGCGTTGTTGATGGCGTTAAGCGCATCGTTGAGGACGGAAGTCTTGACCATTTTGGCGGTGGGAAAAGGTTCTCAGATCGAAGATTTGAAAAGAGGTACCTGTTAGAGCAATAAAGTTAGCCTTCATGGGCCTTAAGCATGGAAGAGTGCCCTCATGCGGAGCAGAGGGTTCTTCAGCTCATTGTCGCAAGGAGAGAAGCGTATCGGTGTCTTCAAGCAGCGAAACAGTGCGTCAAGCGCATGCAAGCCAGAATGAGTGGACAATCGATTGCTCCCTCCGCCCTTATGAAGGACTTTCGAGATATAGCAACAGCATTGTGATTTACATACCTAGTGTTTTGGATTGATCCAGTTGTCGTTGAAGAGGAATGAAGAGAAAAGTTTCGCGATGCTTTGACATTAGCTCTACTCTGTAGTGTTTTGTGGGAGCTAGCCATAGTGGGACTAGCGTTGGCGGTTAAGCGATGAGGGCACGCACTTTAAGGCCCGCTGTTGAACATCGCAAGGTTCTTTTTCACATTCCAACAACCACTTCGAGGATCTTTCGACATTAACCTGAAAGCCATACAAGATGGTATGTACTTCCAATTGCTCAATGCAGCACCACCCCTTCGATTATCTCTGGGGAAAACCAGATTGCGCACGCAGACAAGTCATTCATTTACTAACAGCGCCCAGTCGGACGTAGAAGAGGAAACCCCCGCTGTCGAGGTGCAAGATGAGGTCGAAGTCTCCGGAGAGGCCCCCAAGGGTCAAATGTCGGTTCTCGATGCGCTGAAGGGCGTTCTCAAGCTCGCGCTCATGCACGACGGTCTCGCTCGCGGTCTCCGTGAAGCCTCCAAGGCTCTCGACCGTCGCCAGGCACACATGTGCGTGCTCAACGAGGCTTGCGAGGAGGAGGCCTACAAGAAGCTTGTCGTGGCCCTGTGCTCTGAGCACAAGATCCCTCTCATCAAGGTCCCAGACGGAAAGCAGCTCGGAGAATGGGCTGGTCTTTGTGCGTATACCCTGCTATTTTTATTTCTGGTTGGTTTGTGAATTATACTAATTGGTTCACAGGCGTTTTGGATCGTGAGGGAAATGCCCGCAAGGTTGTCAACTGCTCGTGCGTTGTCGTCAAGGATTGGGGTGAGGAGTCGCAGGAGCGCTCCATCCTCCTCAACTACTTCCAGACCGAGCAGTAGAGGACTTTTGTTGGATCAGTGGTGCATGACTTGATGGATGGAGTTACACGGGGGGGGAACATTGGCTATGTCACGACATGTCCAAGGGATATCTTCTGATGTACTCTTAGCTTCTGGCTTGCATAGCTGGACAATGACAGTGCGATTGTGCAATTTGGCTGTGTAATATTTTGTGCGTGTGTGTGTCAATTAGCCACGTGATATGTCATGTGATGACACCCTCGTATGTAGTCATGTGATCCAGTGCCATTGGCAAGCTTCTTAATTCTGGGGTTCGATGATTTGGGCATCCATGGGCAATAGTTTAACCAAGTCCAACGCGGAATGTAGAATCCGAGGCCCGGCTCAAATGCTCGTCTAGTTCCGCATATCACGTTGTATGACTTTTCGCCTTTCGCCATATCCAACAGCTGCACACAATCATGCCAAGACGGTCCATCGCCAAATGAGGAAGGCCGTTAAGAAGAGGAAGGAGCAGCACGTGCAGCGAGATTGTTCTTGACGGTCGGCATTGGAAAGGGTAGCATGATTGGGTAGGTGGTGGCGGTAGATTGGCGCTTGTCACTTGGCATTGCCGACGTGGATGGGAAAGTCGAAAGCAGCGTCAAGGGGTTTTGAACTAAGACACCGCCGTCCTGCCTATATCTGTTTTCAGCGCAGGTGTACTTTGAGACTATTACTTCGATACGACGTAGGGGCGGTCTGTACAAATATATTGCAACTCGGGTATTCAGCACAGAAGTCTGGAGCAAGCAAAATTGTATGAGTGCCATTCATTTCAAGGGTCTGCACGTACCCTATATGCATTGTATAGTACCCTCGCTCAACTGTGCATGGCCGATAGCCAGGCGGTTGCCGATGCAGCTACTCTATACGAGCGGAGCACAGAGCACAACACTAAAGCTTCGCGCATCCATCGGCCATATGTCGGCCGTTAGCAGCGGGTGTTTTCTTAAGCTATTGCGGGGAGTCACGCCCATTGACTAGTAGGGTAAGACACGATTGAAAGGACAGGTTGGTTTCAGCACAGTCCTACCCCAAGGTGGCGTGTGCTACTCGTACGCCGTTCAACACTCAGGTCTGTGGTGGCGTCGAGGCGCGAGACAGTCCTCCCCCCCACAGATGATAGGATGTCGTATCTGGCAGGCGGCCAAGGGTGATGCCGCTGTCTTGCTTCTCACCTGCCACATCAGGCCGCCAATGATCCTACAACCGATAGTACAACACTATAACCATCCTATGGTTCTATGGTCTCGCACTGTCTCAGTCCCACAAGATACCCACAAGGAGCTTTATCTTCCATCCAACAGTCCCCAACCCACAGTAAACATCCCTCGTGGGATCTACAGACCATACATCCTTCCATCTCCGTATCTTGCAAGGATGCTCCTCCTGTCACCCCGTCCCCCCTGTGCTGCTAGCTATCGCGACTGCGTTTCTGGGAATATGATCCACTTTATCGCCTGTATCTCTCGTGGCCATGGCTGGTGACAGACCGGGGGGTCCAGATTAGGGTCGCACGACCGCCCTTAGCCGTCGCCAGGAGCTGTCTCAATCCGCATATATTCTTGCCAGTCCCCCGTTCCCTTGATGCACAGAAGCTACAAGTTTCCAGACACGGTTGTACTACCCCACCCGCCGTGACCGAGACGACGATCAGTATGGAGAAGGATAAGTCCACCCATGGCGAGACTCCGGCCTACGTCGATGTGTCGGGGTCCAACGAGGTCATTGATGAGAAGGCCGAGCATGTTGGTCACCACCATGAAGCCTTAGACGTGAAGGCTGCCAACATCACCGCCTATCAAGTCGAGCCCATACAGGGCGAGACTCACTCGTTGAAGGATGAACTCGTCGAAGACGAGCAGCTGGATTTATTCAAACCTTTCCCTATCGACGCTTCCCACCCCGTCGAGGAAAATATCCTCACCATCCGCTCCATGGTAGTCGGTATCTGCCTCGGCGCGCTCGTCAATGCCTCCAACTTGTATCTTGGTAAGTACATAATGCCCCTTCTTGGAGGATTCACTAACAATATCAGGCCTGAAAACTGGTTTCACCTTCAGCGCAAGCATGTTTGGTGCCATTTTCGGGTACGGAATCGTCAAGTTCCTCTCTCGGACCACAGGTAACACGCCTATCCTCGGCGGTTCCTTCGGTCCACAGGAGAACACTATCATCCAGGCTGCTGCTACTGGAGCTGGTGGTATCGCCGGTCTCTTCGTCGCGGCCCTGCCAGCCATGTACCAACTTGACCTGATGAGCAGCCTGCCAATTGACGATATCGGAAGACTGTTCACCATCACCCTGATCTGTTCTTTCTTCGGTCTCTTCTTCGTGACCCCACTTCGTCGATTTTTTATCATCCAGGTGGCTAAAGAGCTCCGACTGATCTTCCCTACCGGTAAGATATATCACTACATCGTGTTAGTGCAGGACTAATTTTCGCAGCTACGGCCACTGCTCTCACCATTAGGTCCATGCACGCCGCTGGCACTGGTGGACGCGATGCCGTTAGGAAACTGAAGGCTCTAGGCTATACTTTTATTGCCGCCGTGATCCACCGTGTCGCATCGTACTATGCCATTGGCATCCTCTACGATTGGCACGTATTCACCTGGTAAGCTTCCGATCCAGATAACCAAACATTCTTTGGCTAACATCCCAGGCTCTTCATCTGGAGTGGCCACAACAACTGGGCAATCAACATTGAAAACTGGGGCTGGTACATTGAGATCACTCCTGCCTTCATCGGTTCCGGTATGCTCATCGGTCTCAACTCGGCCATTTCCATGTTTGGCGGTGCATTCCTAGCTTGGGGCGTAATTGGCCCTCTCCTCGTCCACTACGGAGAGTGTATAGGCAAGGCCTATGATCCGGAAGACCCGCTCTGGCACGATTACGTTTACTTCACCTCGCTTAGTAACCTCGGCGAGGAGACTCCCTCGCCGCGTTACTGGCTCTTGTGGCCGGGTGTCATGATCATGGTGTGCGCATCGCTCGCTGAGCTCTTCATCCAGTACAAGGTCATCTGGATTGCCTTCAAGTCCGTATTCCGAAATGTCAACGCTGCCATTGACGAAGCGGCCAGGAAGCGCGGTAAACTTATCCCGTTCTGCGCACGCCATGCTGGTACTATCGATTCATCCGACCTTGTCGAAGATCCTTTCCCAGCGCATCAGCAGGTTAAGGACTGGATGTGGATGCTCGGTCTTACCGTAACCCTCGTCGTCTCATTCATCATCTGCCACTTCCAATGGCAGATGAACGTTGGCCTCACTATCTTGGCATGTGTCCTTGGCTTCATCTTTGCCTTCCTCTGTATCCAGATCGGCGCCGTCACTGATACCACGCCCCTCACCGCTGCCTCCAAAGCCTCTCAGCTCGTCTTTGGTGCTGCCACCTCCGGTCACGGTTACTCCATCAAGGATGCCCAGCGTCTCAATCTTATTGCAGGAGGTATCGCCTCTGGCGCTGCCGACGTGGCCACGAACCTCACTGCGGATTTCCGTACCGGTTTCCTCCTCCGCACGCCACCCCTGAAGCAATGGATCGCCCAGGCCATCGGCACAATGGTCTCGGTTTTCCTCGCTCCAGGCATGTTCGTCCTCTTCACTTCCGCCTACCCCTGCATTATCCACCCTGACGACTATGACCATTGTCCTTTTGCCGCTCCGTCCGTTGCTGCTTGGGCCGCCGTTGCCCAGGCCGTTACCGACCCTAGCATTGGCATTCCTATCAAGGCCGGTATCTTCGCCTGTGTCATGGGCGCCTTCTCAGTCCTCCAGGTCATCTTCCGCCATTACTATCTGGTTGGTGAGCGTGAGAAGTACCGTGCTTACCTCCCCAACTGGGGTGCCATCGCGCTTGCCTTCGTTCTGCCAGTTCCTGTCTTCACTAATGCAGCGCTCCTTGGTGCCATTATCGCTGCCGTCTGGCAAAAGTATCGCTTTGCCAGCTGGGATCTCTACGGGTACGCTGTTGCGGCTGGTATGATTGCCGGAGAGGGAATGGGTGGTGTCGTTGGAGCCGCGCTGCAGCTCGGAGGTGTCTCCGGTGATGTGTATGGGACCAACCTTGGGTGCCCTATGCTCCAATGTTAGTTGGATGGTGGGGAGTGATGTGCAAAGTTCGGGGGGTTTTGTATAGTACCACTTAACTGATTGGTGCTTTTAACAGCCGTTAATGACACTCGGTTGATGACATCCCAAGGCTTATGATGATCTACGTGATATCTTTTCCACTGGTGGTCTTGTTCAATAATGTACGGTCATAACTCCCGCAGTAAACCAGCTTCGTATCCTTAGCCATATCTAGAAGTCGCTCCAGTCGTTGCAAACAGAGTATAGATGAGGTTGCGTCAACCTTTTTAAGGTTTGTGGTGGGCGGCCTGGTGCCCCACCGCGGGACGGGGATGTGGCGCTCTCGGGCCAATTCATCAGCGAGCGAATAGTAAGCAATGGTAGGTAACCTCACAAATTTTTGCGCAGTGGGGGTGGTTGATATGAGAACCATTTGGTGGCTGAGGTTCCTTCTTGCGGAAAGATGGGTAAGAGCATGTGTGCGCTTGTGTATTTCGGTAGAAGCGTGGAATATCGTGGATATGTTGGCAACTCATCACTACTTCTACTAGGATTATAATTGAAATTAGCTAAATATCGGTGTTAGCTAAAAAGCCATAGCCCGCTTATAAATAAAAGCAAAATATGAGCAAAATAGCTACTCCATATGTCTGTCGAGCCATATCCCCCCTCATCCTTTGTAGCGACTGCCAGGCGCCATTATTCTTCATAGCAACTCTCACGCGCTGGCCTCGTTTATAGCAACTCCCATGCCCCGCCGGTCCTTAATAGAAACTCCCACCTTCCCCTCCCTCCTTTGGAACATTCCTCCCCTCCTTCTTCATATCGATTTCGTTCTCATCCTTTACAACATTCCCGCCCTCCCTCTTCCCAGCATTCCCTCCCTGCTCCTTCACAATATACTTTTCAATCTCCGACATCCTCCATCTCGACCTAGGGACTCTAGCCCGGATTCTATTCATCTCAGCTAACATTTCGCGGTATTCCTTCACCATCTGACGCTTCTTGTCCTTCAGTTTTTCATAATGCGCCGATGCGGTATCGAAAGCACCCTTCAACGCCATAATCCTAGCATTTTCGGCGGGGAATTGCTTCAAGTATTCGGCCTTTTTGGCCAAAAGCTCGGCGCACTGAAGTTTTTGGGCCGGCGACGGATCTATTTCTGCAGCAGCAGCTGCCGCCTTTCTCGCACTTGTCCACTGTATATTCTTGTCAGATATGTCGTATTAATATAAAACTATAGACTCACTTCAGCCTTGTGACCGTGAATGGTGCCATCTCCGTATTTCTGTCGCATTCTCGCTTCTGATCCGCTCTTTCGGACACCAGCATACGAAGGTTGGCTTGGCTTGGGGTGAACTTGGCGGGAGTTCTTTGTGTAGCGGTGAATTCCTACTTGCGACTTAATTGCCAGGTTTCATATGGATGATTTTTTGTTAATACTCACTGCCTATTGTGGTTTGCCTTCTGGAGACTTCTCTTGTGGGTGGTATTGTTGTGGGTAAAGGCTGTTGTGGATTGAAAGTTATGGTGGAGTGAAAGTAGTCCTGGAACCAAAGTCGCAATTGTAGAACGACGGGTATCTTGAGGGTTGCCTTTAAGGTAAATATTATTGCGGGGGGTTGTGGAGAGAAGTTTGCTGCAGTCGTTATGAAGAAATGTGGTTGTAAGGTGAAGGTTGCTGAGATGAAGGTTGCCGAGATGAAGGTTGTGGAGTGAAGGTTGAGGATCAAAGCGCAACTTTGCCAAAACTGAGATGAGGTCGTAATGAAATAACGTTTCGTTACAACTACGCGGCGACCGAGTAGCTTGATAAGCGAAGCACTCCTTCATAGAGCTACAAGTTTGTGCCAAATTCACTCGAGCCATTTCTCAACCAGGCTGCAACTGTGATGTATAGCTTCGTTTGTGTTTCTTTGTAACTGACAAGTGAGTAGCGGAAAATAAAGCGACAAAGAGAACTAGAAATAGAAAAAAAAAACACTCAAGAAGAGTTCTATAATGAAATTGAGAAATCATTCGAGGTTATTTTGGGTCGGGGGTGGCGACCGCCATTTGCATATACCATCGCTTGCAGGTTGGAGGAGCTGTCATGATTGACCTCAGTATTCTGAGTTTGCTCAGAGAATAAGGAAGCTAAATACTATCATGCTCACAATCCATCGTCTGTCGAGTTGCAATTCTGTATATGTCTGAATTAAATTGCACTTTCTCTAAGGTGTGGCCCATATTCTATGGTGCGATGAATGATATTACAACCCCTTGACAACCATCAAACCCGACAAATAAAATGAGTGGCAGCTTTGATATAAAACTCTACTCGCGAACATCGTACTCAATCCGGAGTGACGGAACTTTGACGCCGACTACCTTACCATGTTCTTTGACGAAGACAATCCGATCAAGCGCTTCGCCTCCATACACCAGCATCCCAGGCGTCTGGAACGTACCACAGGCACCAGCAACGATGTATGTCGAGGGCAGTTTCCCAGGAGTACCATTTCCGGACACGATGTCGTACTGTAGGCGCCACTCCTCTTCGACCTGTGTCTTGGTCCTTTCCTTGCCATCGATACACTCAGTCACGGAAACACTGCGGGACACATCTGCAGGGTAGATGCGCAGCGTCTCGGAAAGACCGCCGAGTGGAACTGGCTGTGAGGCCCACAGGCCCTTAATTGCACCTATAATATCGGAGCCGTTTCTTGTAAGGTTTGAGAGGATCAAACCTGGCCCACTGTCCATGGTAGTCCTCACTGTCGATTCGTGTTCTTTGCTAGAAGTGAAGTTGCCTACATATTCCTGCGCCTCGGAACGTGTGGCCTTTTCGACGGCTGGAATTAATAGGGCAAGTAAGGTATCCGCTAAGTTAGTTGCCGCCTCAGAAAACCCGCCAGCTGTGAGAACAGTGAAGCCAAGTCCGTACTGGTCGATGATACCCATATAAGCCTCATAACCCATTGCACTGCCACGTTTGGAATATAGGTCAACTGTGTGTGGGTGGTCTGGGGTGAGGATGTTGCTTCGATAAATCTCCCACGGCATGCCGACTAATGTATTGAGTTGCGGGGTCGTCGACAGCGGCTTCAACCAAGTGTTGACCTCTGCCCGGGAGAGAATCTTGTGTGTCAGAATAGACCTGATAAATTCAGACATATCGTTGGTACTGGAGTAGAGGCCGCCACCACTTACAAAATAATCAGCTATGAACTACTTATTGGGAGAGTATACTCACGGAGCGTTGTCGCCGTAGTCGCTTCCCCATGAATTTTGTTCGATTGGGGGGATCACAGCCTTCTTGTCATCACCAGGAGATACGCCCGTGTTGGACAAATGTAATGGCTTGGTGATCTGCTCGTCCAAATATTGAGTGAAATTCTTTCCGGTGGCAGCTTCCATGGCATATGACAAAAGGGCAAAGGATATCGTCGAGTACGCAGGGCGAAGGCCCGGCGTTGTGACAGGAGCTGTATCCTTGAGGCCGGCTAAAAGTTCTATCGAGCGGTTAGTGCTGGCGGTTATAACTGGCTTGGATACCCACGCTTCTTGTCGCATCCTTTGTTCATACCCAAGACGCCACACTCTGGGAAGTCGCTATCGGAGAGTTTCGGATATCCCAGCTGTTCGAAAACCGGCACCGTATAGGACATCTCAGGATATCCATCTTGATTGCATTAGTTTAGTCACTACAGGGCTTACAATGAAGAACATACAGAACCCTTGGATTCCACCAAGATGTGATCCCAAGGCCCGGAGGCTAATATCTTTCCAGCTGATAGGAGAATCGTTACTAATCAGTTCCGGCAGATACTTCGTAATAGGATCGTCGAGATTGAGACCGGTTTTCAGCAGAAGAAGGTCGGTGAAGACCTTGGAAATAGACCCAATCAGATACTGGGTGTCTCCATCGACTTTCTTGGTTCCATTCACGTTGTTTGCTCCCCGGTGGTGGTACTCCCACGCTGGCTTTCCATGTTTATCGTCGAGGGATGTTATCGAAATCGAAAAGGAGGTGTTCTCAATTGGGAACCCAGACTCAATTTTGCCCTTGATAACAGACTCTAGAATATGAGAAAGATTTGTTCCAGCGGCCTTGAAGGCCGCCTGGTTGGCGAGAGCCGTTGGGCGGGGGAGTAGAGGACCATCAGGAGGGCAGCTGTGGTCTGCAATAGAGGGCCCCGCAAAATAAATAAATGAGGCAACAATGCCCAAAAGCTTTGTCGATATCATAGTGAACGGTGTATGAAACAGGTACAAAATTTATGACCGTAAAAGCGCTTCGGAGAAACGACTCACTATTATATACCTTTCATCGGCCTCAGTGATAAGCCATAAGATCGGCTGCGCCACGGGCAGTGATGCCATTGCCGGAGACCCCGAATTGAGATATTCTGAAATAAATGCATGATTTGAATAAGACAGCGCCGATTGTTTACCGGTTTGGTAAGGTTCATCTCCGCACGGCGACGTCAACACAGCGTACTCGTTCTCATAGCCGAATTGGGACTAGTGTTGTTTTTCGTCCATCCACGTATTCGGTGCGAGCGGATCTTAGTCTACATACGGTGATGCGCGGCAAAAGTTTCCGCCGCCTTACTTTACTGTGTGTTGTGCCTTATTGTAGGGGGACCTACCCCTTCCGTGGTTTGCGACGCCCTTTATTATGCTGCTTTGGCTCATTGTAAACTTTTGTTTACTATTTTACGCCCCTGGTCTAATTACAATATTGGCACCAACTCATATGGTACGATTTGAACCTCGCCAATCAGACCATAATCCTGTAGCCCAAATCCCAGGTTCGCTGTTGCGTTCCAACTTGACGCTACACCACCACCAGCTGTTCGAAGGTTGTCCCATATTGGTTTGAGCGAGTTTTTCAATGTAGATGAAACCTTGAATTGCAGAACGTTTTCTCCCTTTTTAAGGTATGATTTGATATCAGCAGTTGGGTTTGTGATATCAAAAGCAGGCAGGCGCTTGCCATTCAGTGTTCCCACAACACCGTCTGAGACTGGTGGGAGGATAAGATACGCCCCTCCTGTGGAATGAGGTAAGGAACGGTTCCAGTCGGAAGTGGTCCTATAGAATCCGATGCCAGAGACATCCGGAAACCCAAGCTCCTTCCATGACTTTAAAGAAGGTCCTTTGATTGCAACAGTCAAATTTTCTTTTTTAGCATCGAGATCCAGATTATACAAGTCATCGGGAGGCCCCCAATGCTCAATTACCAGACTCCAGTTGTTAAGAGTATAAGCTGGTTGCACACCCGTTGTCCTGAAAGTCTGCGGTATGCCAAATGACGTTGACACGGACGACAAAGAGCTGGAGTACGCAACTTTTGCCTGTATCAGTGATCCTAGCAACTGAACGTTGAAGCCTAACACAGAGTCGGAGCTGGCTATAGCATGCCTCAGCAGCCGTGTCTTCCTGGTAAATTTGACAATGCGAGTCTCGTGTTTTTTTAGCGCAAACGGTAGCGTCGTAGATGCACTAGCTGTGGTGTATTTAAAAATCAGTTCTTCTTCGCCTGTCCATGCATCGAGAAAATATGGAGTTCCAGTGGTTGCAAATGTTAGGCTTCCAATAGAGTCTGCGCCATCATTATAGATCCAGATATAGATATCGCCTGACGGAGTCTCTCGCCATCTGGAATACCAGGACCCATTCGATTGGACCTGAACTCTAGGTTCAATGCCAATTGACTTTATGCTAGCGGCAAGCCCTTCTAAAGGAACCTGGTGGACGTTACTATGACTTAACAGGCCTTGCAAGGTTGCCTTAGCCTTGGAAACTGCAGCTTGGTTTCCTGAACCGAACTTCGAAGGTAAGCCGCCAGATATGACAATAGGGAGTCCAGCCGCAGCATATGTAGCAAGATACTGTACGCCTTCTGGTGTTAACGTATCATTTCCTCGGATAATAATTGCTTTGGCTGCCTGTGCATCTGGAGCAAATACTCCATTGCGAACAATAGCCCTTCCCAAAACAAAATTGGCGGGCGAAAGATACTCGTGGGTGTATCCGGCCTTTGTGAGATCATCGAACCAATATAGAGGTTGGGGGTATGCATTCTGCGCCGATTGCTTGTCCCAGAAAATAAGGTCTACTTTCAGGACACCGGTTTGCAAAACCCACTGCACACGCCCAAGATAGCCGAGAGCCTCTGGGTATCCCACATCCCAAGCAGGCTGATGCCTTGAATGCTGGCCAGGGTAGTCGTATTTATGAGTTGTGTATCCAGGCCAAGTAGTATCGGTGAAATTATGAGAGTAAGTGGCGCCGTGGATGACAACTTGATTGATGCCTCCCGCGAAAGCATGTTTGGCATCAAACAAAAGCGATTCCCATGACTGGCAATATGCCTGGTGCCAGTCAGCACCGAGTTCCACAGAAACCACCGATTTGCCGGCTAGGTTTGCGGAGCCAGCAACTTGCAAGTAGCTGTCGATTTGGTTGCTGAAGGATAAAGTTTCCGCCTCGGGGACATCAACGTCCGTCATAGTCTGTAACATATCCATAGGCATGTTATAGCCCATCTGAGCGGAGAAATCCATGCCGAGGACGTCATGACTCCACTTCTGAATAAAATCAGTATATTCCTTTGATAGAATAGACAATAGGCCTCGGAAATCATCTAAAATACCCTCGCCCCGATCTTCAGTATCAAGTACGTAAATGTTCGTAGGACTCCTTGTCGTATACCCGTTTCTTGCTACAATAAGCGGGATATAGGGACGAAGAGAATACTAGGCTAATTAGTAGTCTTACTGATTTTATTAGGGGCACTTATGAGTACTTACACCATATCTTGCCTGGAACTTGTCTAAAAGACCAGGGGTCCAATATGTGTCACCACTTATTTCAACGCTATCCTCCCAGAGATTTTTTCCGACCTGTTGGAACAGTTCCTTAACACCATCAAGTAGGACATAGTCCTCCATGAAATCTGTGATGACCTTTGCGCCGACAGCTGAAAAGTGGTCAACAGCTACTGAACCATTTTGGAATATAGTCTGTGGGTTAGAGCTCCACGCAGCAAGCTCGCGTTCCAGAGGTTGGACTGCATAATAGGCCTGGATAACGTAGTACAGCGCATCAGCTGTCTCTGTAGGGCTTGTCTCAATAAATCCTTTTGGGTCGACCATGCTCGTCACGTCTGTTAAGGAGGCGTTAGAAACTGTATAGGCAGGATACGATTTTCCCCAGCCGAACGCCCCGTGAAAATCAGCCGGGTGAGTCCCAACGTTGGTCACCGCAAACGTGACTGCACCAATAAACTCCCCCTTTCCCCATCCAGGCACGGTACCACTGAAATTCCCAATATTGGTAGTGCTGTAGTAATTCTAGTCCATATCAGTACTTGAATATGCATGCATATGGTAGGCTAATATAATCTTACTAATTGCCAGGACAGACCCGGGTTACCCTTTTCCGCTGGTACACATCCATTGGCACTGTGGGCATAATCGAACAAGATGCCAGCGTCACGATGAGCTTCTAAGGCAACCTTGACAATTTTAGAATATCCTGGTGCGCCATGCCCATAGATATCCCAATTGCTAGGAGTGGCAGACTGTGAAAATAATAAGTATGTGTCTTTCCGCTGTGATAATATC
The DNA here is from genome assembly GCA_000750815.1 of Pseudogymnoascus sp. VKM F-4516 (FW-969). Lineage (NCBI taxonomy): Eukaryota > Fungi > Ascomycota > Leotiomycetes > Thelebolales > Thelebolaceae > Pseudogymnoascus > Pseudogymnoascus sp. VKM F-4516 (FW-969). The sequence goes on along the minus strand of JPJZ01001208.1, from coordinate 86,919 downwards.
AACAAACTGTGGGTAGACCAAAATAATTCAACAGTTCTGTCCCACCAGCGCCACGCTTTGCAAGTTGGGCAATGTCGTCTGCAAAGCCTCTGGGGTCTATACTAGCATCGGGAAGCCTGAAGAATGTATCAGAATAAGCAACTATGTATAATAATAGGAGAAAGGGGAATCTTTACCAATATCTGAATTTGGGCTTGACTGCCACACCGGGAGAAGCAAACGAGCCTTCCGCGTGGACAGTCGGCACTCTAGGCACAGTTCCAGCCAGTGCCGCCGTGCAAACCGACAGACTGCATATTAAAATAGAAGCCCGCATAATAGGCAAAGGTGTATTGAGGATGGTTTCCGAAGTCCATCGATCACTTTACATATAATATTAAAGTTAACAATTGAACAAGCTATTTCAATCGCTGATATAATTTTACGCCTTATCATGTCATGGCTGTGCATTTCGCATGTCATTACCCCGACATGTTCATAATCACAACAACGAGGATAGCGCCCTATGATTTACACCGGGGTACCGAAATGTTTGGGTGAAGGGATCTACACGAAGAATTTTGGTACCTATGTAATCTCACGTATGACCACTGGGAGAGGCTCTTTGGAAAGATGCAATCGAGCAATTTTTCTAAGAAGATCTTTTCGATATGCACCAAACGGGGAACGTGCGTACCTAGCTATTGCGGGGTATCCATTGTGACTTCGCTGTTCGGTAGAACAGATAGCTATGCGGGGACTGCGGGGAATGTGGGGAAATGGTGGCCTTCCTGACGTATGAGAGCTATTGCTCAGGTGCCTTTTTATTCGTGAGGTGAATTGTAGATCTACTTAGACTAGATTTCCAATCCTCAAGGAAATTCCACCAGTTATGGAATCTGTCAGGGCCTGATTAAGATGGCTAGGGTAGTCGTAGTCGTACTCGCACTCGTACTCTCTTCTATTCAATCATTTTGGCCTGTGCTCACGGCCGCTGTTACCAACCATTTGTCGAATAGTCTCATTGGATAGTTGATACATTATTATATATTTATTAGACCCGTCCTTAATCCCTGGTATTCTCTTTCAACAACTTCCCAATCATCGACGCCTCTAACCCATTCCACCCTAAATTACTCCACATTACCACAGCCATGGACTCAAACACCCCGAGTTCTTCGCTCATCCGCTCAGCTCCTCTAACTCGGAGACTGGAATCCGATCTCGCAGCCACGCGAGCACTGCCTCAGTCCCCTTCTCCAATATTGTATGCTTCGGCACCCTGAATCTATTTCCAGACACTTCCAACCTCTGTAGCGACTCAACAAGCCCCAAACGAGCATCCAGCCTTTCTAACTCATTGCTCCCAACGTCCAACACCCGTAATCCCGTTACGTTCTGTGCACTCACTTCACGAATAGTGTTGTTACTCGCCAGCACCGCCGTGAGCAGTGGGAACGCCCCTCGAAGGAAAGGTAGCGTTGTAAGGCGGTTAAAGCTGACATCTAACTTCTCGAGGCGCGGAGCAGATAGTAAACGCAGAATTGGAGAAAGCGAACTGAAAGTGTTAGAGCTGAGGTTCAACTCCTTCAACGCCGGTAGCTCGATCTCATCTTTCATGAAGGTGTCGCTGGTAAGTGAATTATGCGACATATTTAGTGACGTCAGGGTAAGACCAAAGAAGGCAATGCTTGTTGGAATCTCTGTAAAACTGTTGTGGTGCAGCTCCATCGTCTTGATCTTGTTCTCGCTCGCAATCTGCGCAGCAACTAGCGGGTTTAGCGAGTATGACTGAGAGTATGATCGGTCGAGGATGCCCAGTGTGGTGTTTATCGACCACTCACTTGCGGAGGGCGATCGTGGAAGAGTAGGCGTGCTTGGTGCGTCCAGATATTCGGTTCCGGTATCCGAGTCATCGTCTCTAGCAATTGTCGACTCGAATCCGTTCTGAATTTCTTGGACAGTCTCAGGTTCTGGCTCTGGTTCTGCCGGTTCCAACCTTCCCTTGAGAACCTTCTTCAAATCCGCGGTATTCATACCGCTGAACTTCTTCTCCCGAAGTGGGTTTCCACTAACCAACAGCGTATCCAACGAATCCATGAGTGCGATGTTGTCGTCAAGAATTCGCAAGTCGTTCCCCTGCAAATCAGCAGTCTTGAGGACTGGAAGACTAACAAATCCCTCGGGGAGATCGGTGATAGAATTGTCAGAAGCCGACAGCGTTATAAGCGACACCCAGGTTGAAACATTCGGAAGGTGAGTTAAGCGATTGGCAGATACAGTCAGGAGCTGCAACGAAGGGAGGGATAGTGAGCCAGAGGAGATAGATTTGATAGAGTTTCCAGATATGTCGAGGGTGCGGAGCTTGGGGAATTCTGCTGCGTTTGATTGTATCAAGGTCCCGCAAAGCTTGTTGTTTGCAACAGTAAGCTCTGTCAGAGGCAGGCGTTGAAAGGCGTTGAAAGGCAAGGATGTAAAGGTGTTCTCCGAAAGGTTGAGAACCCGCAGGCGGGTGAGGTCACCGAGTCCGGCAGGCAAAGAAGACAATTGATTGTTGTGTAGATCCAGAACCTCGAGATTTATAAGGCTAAGCAGGCCAGCACTTACCTCAGAACATAGCAAATTGTTGGCTATCTTCAAATCTCGCAGGCTCGGAATTTGCGAGATGATGTCAAAGCACTCATTTTTCAACTTGTTGTTTGACTGATAACGTTAGGTTTGTCATTTAAATCACAAAGGCGACTTACAAGGTTAAGCGTAGTTAGCATCTCAAGTCGCCGGAGGCCTCTGGGAATTGAAATAAGCGTATTGCCGTGCAGGTCTAACGTCTCAAGGCCCCCAAACTGATTGCCGCGAGCATCATCATCGTCCGCCGAGTCTCTTGGGTCTATATCAGGGAATATATCGTCTCCAATAGTCTCAAGCTCGTTGTCAGCGGCAACAAAGCGTGTCAGGTCGACGCTTTCAGCCCATGAACTAGCATCGCCATTGATGTTCTCGAGGTTATACATATTCATCACCTCGTCTGGTATCTCTTTCAGTCCCATAGCGGCGATATTAAGCCGGCCTTCTGTGCGGGCGCCATCGATGCGCTTGCGGAGGAGACCCTTGCCCGGGTCTTGAGTGTTCTGATTGAAAGGATCCTCAAGGCCAAAATCAAATGTCCCTGATGGGATCACAGGAGCCTCTTCTACAAATTCATCGGATTCTCCGACAGGCGCTGCCTTTGCCATCACTGCCCTTTTAGCCGCCTTCGCTTTGGCAATCTGCTCTCTCAAGGCTGTAGATGACTTCTGAGGAGTCGTCTCTTTGCTTCGTGGGCTTCCAATAGTAGTCATGGATTCTTTGGAAGCATGTGACGTTGTAGAAGCACTAGTTGACGAAGCATTTGAAAACGTAGGCGATACTTTCTTCATTCCAACACTTGTCCTGGGAGACCCGGTGTTTGGAATTTCCGATAGTGTAGGCTTACTGAACGATCCAATCGATGCTCGAGGGCGTACAGTCCTTGGAGGTTTCGATTCTATCGGCCTACTAAGCTCAGTGGGTTGTTCATCGAAAAGGCCAGTCACTGATGCTCGTGGGCGTATAGCCCGTCCAACTGTCTTACTTCCGGATTGAAGGCCAAGAGCTGGCGCTGGTGACTTATACGGAGTAGTGGGGTTAGGTACCCCAGGAGCCTTCGATGATGCTGCAAGGCGAAGAGAGGAAACGCTTTTTGGGGTTTTTAGCGTCTGCATTGACTGACGTTTAACTGGAGTATGCAAACTCGGCTTGAATGTGTTCGTTGAAGCTCGAAAGTCGATTGGCACTGCCTGATTATTATACCCCGCGCTTGAACCCGGCCTCGATGCTGCCTGGCGAGACGGTGGCCGCATCTTCCCGTCGTTCTCATAGCTCGAACCTGGCCTGGATCCATTGGTAGATCGTGATGGAGGGCGCATTGGGCTTTCCGGGTTAAAGAAACTTGATTTTCGCCTGTTAACCACCGGAGAAGGCGGGATATGCGCTAGAGTCTCTTGAGCTCTCTCGGACAAGGAAGGTCGTGGTTTCCTGCTCCTTGGCTCTCCTTGTGTACGATCTTCGGGGATTTCGGCTTGAATGGTGGAAGTTGGAGCTGGTTCATACCGCGACTGCAGTTCCTTGAAGGCATTATTGCTAGTCTTCGACCGCAAAACAGGCGCCTTCTGAGGGGTACGGACGGCTGTGTCTACATCTCGATCATAGGCGCTTGTTGCCTGAGAAGCTAATAGATCTCGTGATTGTTGGGGGCGCAGCCTAGCAACTGGTATGGTATTTGTAGATGATCTTAAAGAGCTTCGCGATGTCGATTGCCGCAGTGATTGTGACGGGATTGGAAGCCTCGACGGTCGTGGTATGGAGGAGCGCGTTGACGCGCCTGGCGAATTGTTTACGTCCGCCATTTCGTCTGATACTTCTTGTCGACGTTAAAGCTCAAATTATAAGCATCGTTTGCGGCGTTGGACCTTGCATGAAACGAAGTATAATATCCATGAAACCAACAGCAAAAAATCACAGCTTTCCAGTAGGGCTGAAGGGGTCAATAGGGGTCGTATAGGAGGTGAATTGCTATGTACCCATGTCACTCAAAAAACAAGGGTCCGGGGGATCTTTCCGGAGAAACAGTCAGGTGACCTTTAGTAGTTTGGGTTGTCAAGAGCAACGGTCCGCATTTTAGCGTGGGGCACTAGTGTCATGGTCCAACCTCTTTGATTATCGACCATAGCCATTCTGATTGTTGCTGTCGCAAACGTCAAAATACCATCGACGGGGAGCAATCGTGACCATATATAACATACATCGCAATCGCCTGCTACTTGAGAACACTTACAACGTTGTCATAGTAGTGAGCGACAGACACCCCTCAACTACGTGCTAGATCACCAGGCTACCATCTTTGTTATCCATCGTTTCGCAACCAATCCACGACGGCGACCATCGCATTCCACTCACACTGCCATCGCGCTGGCCGTTCGTCACCATGACTGAATCAATACAATTTGAAGATACGGCGAAAATTGAAGTTCCGACTACCCCTCAACCCCAACATGCGACGCTTCCATCGGAGTCAGATATCGCAAAAGCCGCCACCGGATCGCCAACGACTTCAATGCTAGTCGCGAACCCAAGCTCTCCTCCGACATCTCTGAATACAAGCAGCTTACCAGCGCCTGCCCTCAAGAGCGTTGAGCGACCGAAGTATAGCTCCCCGCCGCCTCCATCCTCCATTACGCCGCCTCCGTCATCACAACCTCCCAAGCGCCGATCGCCAAGCTCCGCGTTTGACCGTGACACCACCCCGACTCCTGCCATATTCTCCTCGCCGCCGCCAACCGTCTCGTATGACATTAAACGAGGGGCCGGCAGGCCATTATCCATCCCAGCAAGCCATATCGCCACAGCGTCTGCTTCTGAACTGCGGGAAGCCCTCGACTCTGCTCTCAATGAGAACTCGAGGCTAGATGGAGAAGTCCACGAAGCCCGCATGGCAGCTGCGCACTACAAGTTGCAGCACAGCCTTCTAATAATTGAGACAGAAGAAGCAACAAAGCGCATGGAGGTAGAGCATGAGATGACTAGACGCGAAGTGGAGATTTTACAAGCTTCTGAGCTGGCTCGCCGAGAAGCATCATCACAGCCTCCAGAGCAGCCTTCAGCCAGCGCTCGCTATATTGCTGAGATGAAGACATACTGCGAATCCATGGACAAGGATAATGCGCTCCTTCGCCGACGACTCGAACGCGCCAAGGCCATTATCGCAGAGAAGGAAGAGGACATCAGTGATCTTTTGTCGGAAAATCACCGCTACGTTGGCCGCATCCGGGAGAACCGCGAGCATATGCGCCTTCTAAGGTCACCAGGAGGACTCTATGCGCCTTCCACGACGCCACGTACTCAATCGCAAAACTTCCCGACCACACCGCAATACTCGCGGCCCACGCCAAAACAACACACCCCTCACTCGATCCACCAGCACGACAGCCAAGACTCCTTTGCGACGCTCCTGCTTGCTGACCGCGTTCTCAATGACCAAAACTCGGCGCCTTCAACACCAACTGCGGCGCGCTTCGCACAGAGGAGCAATAGCCAGGTGAAGCATAGCAGAAACGTGCAATCCTTGTCGTCTCTCCCCTCCACGCCCGTACGAAACTCTGGGCAGCCACAGCACCTCCTACCTTCGGTCCAATTTGTCCCGCAGTCTGAGCCACGCTACCGCACAAACCAAGACTTCTTCTCTCCTGCGCAGCCCGCACCGCGCACAGCACTCCCACATGGGCGAACGGAAAAGCGTCGTAAGAGCCGCGACTCAACGATCTCAGCCTCGGACGCTGAAGAGCTAGCAGCTTACGCCCACCCACACACGCATCCGTCGCAAGAGACAAGACACAGCGATGACACTGAGGAGCTTGAGAGTGACGATATCCAAGAGAGCCAGGCTAGCGCTGCCGCGTCAGCAATGCTGCGCCGCGACCCAAGAGAGAGCTTTGAGGTTGCAGCGAGCCCGGGCTTGAATGAAGCGACCGAGAAGGGCGCGTTGTTACAAGCAAAGATTTTTGGGAGTGTGACAAAGGGCGCGAGTGCACCAAAGAGGAAGAGACTTCCCGATGATGAAGAGGTGAAAGCCAAGAAGTTGAGGATGGCGGCGGGGGAGGGTGTGGGGCTGGGGATCTATGGGGCATAGAGTTTGGATTGTTATGAAGAAATGTATCGCTATGCGGAGTATAGGTTTGAATGGTTGAATGGTTTACGATCTATGGATGAGGGTAGGAATGGAAGCATTGGGTTGCTGTTTTTTTGGTCGTTTTGAGTTGCAAGTATCAATATTACCTAGGATATGTATATTAGAAGCTCACTGCTTGCTTTATATTACTAGCCACTCCAAGCGTATGCAATCTTCAAAATAATCTCGTGTTTCATGTTTCTCAACTGGATTTTGCTCTGTCTATAATTATAAAGCATCGCCATCTTTTAATATGGTCCAGCCTAATCCCTCTGCCGCTGTCAAGTTGTCCGAGTCAAAGAGTCTCTGGCAAGGTAGTTCGCCATTACCGATGCGCACCACCCTTTTCCAGCCTTCCGTAGCATTCGATGCCTTCACAAGAGGTCAGAAAAGCTAATAACGGTACTAACGGAGAACTTACGTCGCTTTGCCACCTCTCGACGGTTATTTTACCTGCAGAATCTCTCAGGATACCCTGAATCCAGTCACCCACTCTTATAACCATTCCTTTCGCGCTATTTTCGGCTTCGGTATATACGAGCGTCACCGCTATCATATTACCAGCAGCATCCTTTGCCGGGGCAAAATCCTCCCAGATTTCTTCATAGGGCGTCAGTTTCCCTGTCTTGGGGTGCTCCATGATTCCCTTCTCCCAAGTTAAACCATCGTGTTGGTCGTACATGAACCCATCGTCTTCATACCCGTCAGGCTTCTGGCTGTCGACCCAGTGCGTCCATGTACCATGCGCTGGCCTAACAAGCCGTGGTCCATCCCACTCAGCAGGGCTACCCTTCGATTGGCCCGCGAATCCCCATTCCAGTCTATCCAGAGCAGGCGTGTCGTCATCATTTGGCAGTCCATCTTCTGGTTTCTCGGGAAGGTATACCCTGAGATCGACGTAGCGTCTGGGACCAGTCGTCAAGACAAGAGTACTGCTCGGGATATCAGCGGCACATTGATATAATTTAAAGTCAAATATTCGAGATAGAGCTCAAACCTAGTATCCTCAAATGCTGCATCATCCTACATAAAGTCTTAGCTAGGGTCAAGCAGGGGATGTGGGCAGGTTCCAGGACATACTCCCCATCGGATAGACTTCCGGATTGAGATTGAGGGTTCGTTTGTCATTGTTTGTATTGTCTATATGAGTATTGTACTGTACAAACTGCGAGGCATATAAGATGAGGTGGAGCTTCCCACCAAAATTAAATGAGGGGTCGTTCCGAGCGGCTGGGGTACGCTTATCGGTATCGATCGATAGCAAGCATTATGCGGGGTAGTCCCAGATGCATGATACGCAATGTTGAATGGCTTTAAAGCCAGCTTCTTATATTACAGCCACTTTAAAGCTCTGCTTTATAGCTCTAGATAGTTAATTGGACTTTGATAATAAGTATTAGTTGTTTTGTTTCTTCGCTATGCTGTCTTAATTCTCTGTGGTTGGTAAATTATACCTTAAGGATTTAATTACAAAAATATTTCCCCAAATTATATTATGACTCTATTTATTCAACGACAAACAATACCAAAAGAGTTCTTTCGCCGACATAACAACAAGCATTCATCTTATGATAATTTCACCGCCAATGAAACTACACGCTGTTGCAAGTTCCAAGTACCGTTGAGTTCTACCACTAGTGTGCGGCATGTAGATTAAGCATATTTCAGCGGACCCGGAACTAAATTGTGTTTTTGCGGGGTTGACATCGTTTCAACATGGGTTCGACCAATCTCAATTGATCGAGACCTATGACACCAAATCTCGAGAATTTCCGCCCGGGAAAATCATTTCCATGTTTCATCTGACAGTATCATGGTCTTTGTTATAAGATTGAGGCGTCTTCCGCCAAAATGCCGATCGATAGCACGCTCCCAATCATCACTTCAGTTTCCAAATCACCATCATGGTTTACATCGGAACTTGCCTCGTAGCATTGCTTGCTGCAACTGCCAATGCGGCGTCTCTTCTCAGACGTGATACCTGGGGTGGCGCACTATCTCTAGGCCCATCAAAGTCGACTATAATCTCTGCCGTCACAACTCTAACGCCTGGCGAGGCACCTCCAGTTCAAAACGGGGAGCTATTCCTCTGGCCGGGAATGTCGAATGGCACTGGCGACTTGGTCCAAACAACCCTTGAATCATGGCCAGATAACTCCTGGTGTGGAGCGAAAACCGGGCAGTGGTGCGTTCGAGCTTCTGTTTTTGGCTGGTTCGGTCAGTTGGATGGACCTGCGGGGGTAGTGTCCGGCTCGGATCAGGTTAAGATTGAGTACACGCTCGAATCTAACCAGCAAACTTGGACACAGTTCGTATTCTACCCGTGAAGATTAGTATTCAACTAACAGCTATAGAACCGTAACGAACGCTGTGACTGGTGCAGTATTGAGCACTTATGCCTATGACTCCGGACCATTTATGAGAGGGTCCGTTCCATCCCCTAAATACACAACTATGTCTAATTATCAAATAGATATGGAACTGGGACTGAATGCAATGATGGCTGCTCGGGGACAGTTGCTCCTCAGACTTACAGCAACACGATCATCACATTAGCGGAAGCTGACCCTACATTTGGCGATACTCTGGGCGTGTCTGGCGGAACTACGTATACGGGCTTTGCTTCTTCTGAAGGGGGGAAAGTCTGGACCATTGAGACTATTTCGATTCCAGCGATGACATAGAGAGTCCATGGATAAAACACAGCCCGTTAGGTTTAGACCAATATCTCCAGGCCACTATCCATTTGGGTAGCACGAGTACCGACGAAATATCAAAAGATTGCTCCATTGGGCAACCCTTTTTTAGCGCTCAGACCTCATAAGAAACACATATGCACAAAAGCTCCTTGCTTTATGTTATGTATTGTGAGCACTCAGACAGTAGTAGCCATTTGATGATGAGGGGTGGATTTATATAATTTAAACCAACCAACATATCACGCTAATCTACGCATTCCGGTTTTCCTCTTGCCTCCAACCTCCCTGCCTTCCTCAATCTCAACCCAAGCCTCTCTCCTCTTCTCACCCACCACCTTCAATGCATCCTTCAATACCCTGGTCTCGAGATTAACTCCCTCTTCCTCCCATGCCTCCATCTCCCTTCCAACCCTGTCCTCAATCGCCTTAATCAGTCCCACATCTCTCTGTCCCACCAACGTAACAGCCTGCCCCTTCCTTCCCGCACGCGCCGTACGTCCAACACGGTGAATATAGTCATCCGCATCACGCGGCACATCGTAATTAACCACTAGTCCAACTTCAGGGATATCAAGTCCTCTCGCCGCCACATCCGTCGCGACCAGGATCCTTGCCGCGCTCGCGCGAAATCTCGCCAGGTTATCCGTGCGCTGGCGCTGCGGCAGCTTCGAATGCAGCGCCGTGACGCGGTGCGCGAGAAGTCGTAGTAAATGTGTGAGGTAATCCGCCGTGACGGTGCGGTTGCAGAAAATGATGACGGACTTGTTGACATTGGCTTCGGTCAGGAGGAGCATGTGCAGGTAGTGCTCGCGGTGCGTGACGGGGACGCTTAGATGCGTCTGCTGTAGGCCGGCGGGTAAGGCGAGCGGGTTCGCGGCGTCGATCTCGCAGATGAAGAGGGGGAGCTTTCCGGGCGCACGTGGGAGGTCCTTGAGCGCGCGTACTTCGGGTGTGACAGTGGCGGTGAATAGAAGGGTTTGGCGTTCACTTGCGGGTGGGAGGGCTGATAGGCACTCGGATACGGCGGGGAGCATAGAGCCTGCGTTGCCCGAGGCGAGGAGTCGATCTGCTTCATCGAGGACGACGACTTTAACGCGGCGTAATCCAATAATCGTATCCTCTCCTGAAGTTCGGATGTGGTCTGCAAGTCGCCCAGGAGTAGCGATTACGATGTGAGGGCGTGCGGCGAGCGCGAGAGCCTGGGGGCGCATGTCCACGCCGCCGGTAATGAGGATCGGTTTTAGGGATTGGGGCGACGATATCGCCTTGACTTGTTCGTAAATCTGAAGGGCAAGTTCCCTGTTCTGTTAGTATTGAGGCAACTAGTAAGAAGGGAGGAGACGAACCTCGTCGGCGTGAGAATTAAGCCATAAATCCCGACGGGATCTTCTGCCCATTTCTGTAGCATCGGCGCAGTGAATGCAACAGTTTTTCCCGAACCGGTTCTGCTTCCTCCTATGCAATCTCTACCATTTAAAATTTCCGGTATACATCCTTTCTGAATTCCAGTAGGTCGGCGGATCGCCATTGAAGTTAAAGAGTTGACCAGCCATGGCTTGAGTCCGAGAGAGTCAAAAGTAGTATTCTGATCGACGGGAGCGAGAATCGGGAGGGGAGTAGCTTTGGCAGCAGCTGAAGCTGGTTTGCTCGAATTTATGCGGGATGGTACTGCAACTGTAGATAATGGGGCTTCTTCCTCGCCATCGCTATCTACAGGAGCCACACGGCGTCGTTTTCTCGAGCTCGTACTATCCAAAGAATCCGAATCTTCGGAATGGTCGCTGAAGCTCTCCAAGACATCCTCCTCCGAGCTGGCATCACTTTCATGCGCGACTGCGACAGCTTTAGCCCCCATATTTGTGTGTTTCGGGTTGTTTGAGAGATATATGGTCTAATTCGTTGGATTATTCGCTGGTGGAAAAGCTGGGTCCAAAATATTTAATGCGGCGCTTAGGCCGGCGCCTATGATAACGCCGATAGGACAAGCTTTGGTTGTGGGTGGGTTGGTGTGCCAGGGGTATCGTACACGCACAGCATGCTGTCCTGCAACGAGTTTCGGATCAAAAAGACATTGGGACTCGATCTATTGTGATACGACTCCATATGTGGGAATTAACCCTGAAATCTTACAATTTCAAATAATAATCTGGATCTTTGTTAGTTGACTGTTTCAGCAATTATCCAACAACAGCCAAAATCACGTGCGTTGGCGACCCCTCAATAGATAAGCGCCCTTATTGGCCCTGGTAGCCCGCCCGCTCACGGACGACGCCTCCCAGTCTTACTTCCAGCTCCACGCGCGGCTCGACTCCTTGATACTCAAGACAGCAAGCGTCCTTTGGGGTAGTGTCTGATTCAAACCCATTGTGATACCCCTTTTGCGGACCAACACCTGCTTGATACCCTGTCACGAAGCGCTTGCAACCAACACGGAAGCTGTCAGCCTCAAAAGTGCTCGAGACCCCTACACTCTCGCTGCCCAATCCACACCTCGACACGAGACGACAACGGCCTCCCACGACCACCACGATCGTTACCAATACCGATACCACCGAACTAAGATTACAACCTTAACCTGTACAAACTTGTTGCAGCTCGAAATATTTGGCAGCTTAGCTAAGACAACAACTGCGGCTTTGATGAACCTCTCCAACACCGAGCACATTTCTTAGACGATATTCGAGACCAACATAAGCTCAAACAATACTGTGTATTTGTTTGACACCAAACATTCCAATACAGAGTTCATGCAGGACCAGATGCCAACGACAGGGGCGGCTCCTCAAGTGTCATCCCCATCGCCTGCTCCTCAGTACCAGGCAGCTCCTTCTGCGCTGCCTGCCTCACTATCAATATCTCGACCAAACGTTTGTCGCCCCCCCTTTCCATAGATATCACACTGACAGTCGTAGTACCCTACTATAAACCCCCAACACCCCCAACAGCCACAGCAGGAAGCTCCATACATGTCTAATCCGGCTCCACTTCTCCGTCCTCCGATCCCCGGCTCTCGCAATACCACCGGTCGACCTCCTCGACTGGGCCTAGCCATCCCTCCGTCACCAAATGCACGCCCCGTGAACTCTATGCCCGACCTGTCCTCCCTCTCTCTTAAAACCCCTGCGCTTTCCCTCCAAACCTCGTCGCCACAGCCGCCCACTGCTCGAAGCACTGGCCGCCCTGGCCTTCCGAAGTTGCAGCTCGCTACCCCGAAGGGGAGCCTACAATCACAGTCATACGATGTCTCATTAAAGAATGGACGGCCTAGCGCAATCCAGGGAGCTTCGGCAAGCGGCGGGTCGGAGAGCAGTGCTGCACATTCAAGGTCTGGCAGCTTTGGACCGCTTGACGGCAAGATGAGCGGGCCGACAAGCGCGGGAAGCCAGTACTCTGCGTTGAGCTTCGCAAGCCAGTACGGAATGCTCAACCAGCCCAAGGGGACACCGGACCCGGCATCGGCAGCAGGATCATCATATTCTAATGCCAGTGAGGGAGGGGTTGGGATGGAGAGGGACGGGAGCATGACTGGGCCACCTGAGTATGACCAGGCAACCCTGGAAAGGGCAAGGACACTTGATGTGGAGAGTTTGGAAGATGAAGGATGGCGCATTGCCCATATGGAGAAGAGAGTGATTGAGCTGGGCAGTTTGGGAGAGGGAGCTGGCGGTGCTGTTACGCGATGTATTTTGAAGGGCGGCAAGACGGTCTTTGCATTAAAGGTATGTGGTTTTGCATTGTGTCTTTTCATTGGTTTATCTAACATGAACAGATCATCACAACCAACCCCGATCCCGACGTCAAGAAGCAAATCCTCCGCGAGCTGTCGTTCAATAAGGAATGTGCCTCGGAGCATATCTGCGCATACTACGGCGCCTTTGTCGAGCCGTCCACAGCCACCATCTGCATCGCCATGGAGTTCTGCGAGGGCGGGTCCCTCGACTCCATCTACCGCGAGATGCGTCGCCTCGGCGGGCGCACCGGCGAGAAAGTGCTGGGCAAGATCGCCGAGGGCGTGCTGAACGGACTCACATACCTGCACGGCAAGAAAATTATCCACCGCGACATCAAGCCGAGCAACATCCTGCTGTGCCGCAACGGCATGGTGAAGCTGTGCGACTTTGGTGTCAGCGGTGAGTTCGGCACCAAGGGCGTCGCTGACACGTTCATCGGCACGTCGTACTACATGGCACCCGAGCGCATCACGGGGCAGAGCTACACGATCACGAGTGACGTGTGGAGCACGGGCGTGACGCTGCTGGAGGTTGCGCAGCACAGGTTCCCGTTCCCGGCTGATGCGCCGGAGGGTGCGGAGATGCAGCCGCGCGCGGGACCGATTGATCTCCTGACGTATATTGTCAATCAGGCGATCCCGAAGCTGAGAGATGAGCCGTCGAGGGGCATAGAGTGGAGTGATAATATGAAGTATTTCATTGAGTGCTGGTATGTTTTCCTCTCTACTCCCCTTTTTTTCTTCGTCATGGAAATCACAGATATGGTACTAATGAACTACGTAGCCTCGAGAAGGATCCAAATCGCCGCGCGAGCCCGTGGCGCATGCTGGAGCACCCGTGGATGATCGACATGAAGAGTAAGAGGGTGAATATGGGCCACTTCCTGGCCACGGTGTGGGGCTGGGGCGAGAAGTAGGGCAGGGTTGAGGGGAATGGGACGACGCGCAGGCACGGAGTTCAACGGCGCTGACGCTTTAACGATTTTTACGAGATGGATGGATGGAAGGAAGGAAGGGGAGATTGGCATAATGAGGACAATTTTTGACAAAGCATTCTACGGTCATGTTACCGAAGGCGGGATATATATAAAAAATGAATCATTATCAGTATACTCTTTGGCGCCGTCTTAACCGCTCGTTTCGGCCACGAGAAAGATGCAGGTGGTGATCTGCATCGACGTAGGTGTACGAAAAGAAAAGTATACCCACCGCGTTTACTGTGGCCCGCCCTGAGGGATATGCGGCAGTGACGGCGGTTACGATCGCCGATCACGACGAGCGAGCGTCAACGCAACGTGGGACGAGGGGGGATAGTATCTCCACCACAGCGGCAACCCCACGGCTTGCGTAATCGTCATCCACTTATCGTAGGCAAACTCCACAGGAGTAGGCGCCATAGCAGCCATTCCCTCCTCCTCCATCATTCTACCACTTTCTTCAACTCCGTCATATACTTCAGCGCGCTTCGTTATCGTGGAGGAAAAATCTCTTCACCGGGGCAGCGAGCATATTCCCGACTAGTCAGAGCGTGAGTTTATTCTGGGTAAAATAACACGCTGCAAGTGCGCATTGGGAAACAGCGTCTCACCTCCTCCCCACTACTGTTGCTCATCTCTATTTCTTCCTTTCGCTCACCCCATACCCCGGTTCGCTTTGCGAAGCTCTGTCCCCGTGATGCGCCCGGCTTTAAGTCCTCTTATTGCCTAGCTTTTACGAGAGACGTTAGCTAGAGCTCGTCTCACGTCAGCATAGTGTTGTAGTAGCTTACTCGAGATATGTTAATAAGACGGAGCAGCGCATATACCGCCGTACAATCTACCATTTCTTTTAATATACGTCAAAAGGTTCAGTGAATCTCGCCTTCTCACCTTCTCACCTTCTTGCCTCAGCACCATGACTGCCAGCCTAGATTATGAGTTCATCCGCTTAACAACGAAACCCACCGCGCAAATATCCTATGCTTTCTTGCCTGCTTCCCGTCCTCTACCGACATCAAATCCAACACTAGTCGTCTTTCTTAATGGCTTAGGGTTGCCGCAAACATCATGGGCCTCCGCTATTGACAAGCTAATAGACCTACGGTCTAATATTACTATCCCGGCCATTCTAACATATGATCGATTCGGACAAGGCCAGACGACCGATCGAGATCCCCAGGACGAAGGCGCTACAGACCCAATGCACGCTCATGATTCTATAAGTGTCATCAACGATCTGCACCAGTTAATTACTCAAATAGCCGCCGATAAATTGGAAATCACCGACCTACAGAACCTGGCACTCGTGTTTGTGAGCAACTCCATTGGATGTGCACTAGCCCGACTATACGCGCAGGAGAATCCCAATACCGTAGCAGGTATCCTGCTGCTCGATAGTGTACTCGCCAACTCCGACTTTGTGTCTGTCTTCCCCGATCCGGATGCTGAAGGATTCGCTGCTTCGGCTGCTACCCTTCCAGAGGGCGTCACGGCAGAAAATCTACGGACTGCGCGCGAATTGACGAGACGCATCTTTCATCCTAGCGTAGGAAGCAAAGAAGGCTTGAGCAGGAAGAATCTGAGCAATCTGCTACCCAAAAGTGACGCGCCTGTGCTCAAAGGGGTTGGCGGTCAAGGACCCTATGTCACGGTTGTTGGGCACGACTTCGAGGCGTTCGCTGAGAATTCGGAGAAGATGGGTATGCCGAGGGCGCTCACGATGATTTATACGAATCCGTATTGGCATGCGTATAACCAGGGACTGAGCAAGATTACTGAGCCGGAGAGAAGTAAGGGTCCTTTGCTAGCAGCGGGTTGTGGACACTTCATTCAGCAGGACGATCCAGCATTTGTAGCGCAGGAGTTGGATGAGATTTTATCCAAGATTATACAGCAATAGGAAGTGCAAATTAGCAAATTTCTAGCTTTCTTATATGTATCAGCTGCACAAAGCAGCGCCCAAAGCAGATGAAAACAGCTGAAAACAGCAGCCAGTCTGCCGCAAATACAAAATAGTTAAATATGGTTATTTTGGGAATTATGACAAACACGTGACTTAATTTTTTGGTTTTTTGTGGTTTTTGTGGGAGCAAGTAACGGGAACGCCAATCGGGTGGTTGGGGTTCCTTGCGTCCGGTCGCGCCGGTTTTTTTTGGTGGAGGAGTGGAGATCTGGGCTGAGCAGTATCCACTGGGGGATTTTAGGCCGTTCCGCGTACCAGTGGGAGTTCGGCGGATGGATGAATCTAGAATCTAGAATCTGGATTTCTGGTTCGGCTGTGCTGGTTTGTTTGGATGGTTGTTTGGACAACCTATGAGGGTTGAGAAGGAGTAAGACAGTTCGGGTGGTTGAGACATATAAGGGGGTTTTTCGTGCATTGTGTCTTATATCGGTATTCTACTGTTTATTTTATGTTTATTGATCTTTATTGATATATTGATGGCACGGCAGATAGTAGTTCGTATATATGCATATAGCCATTATAGCCATACGAGGCCAAAACAAGAAGCCGAGGAAGGGACGATAGGGACGAATATGACGTCACGGGGACACACCAAGCACACCAAAGACGATGAGCCAATCGAGTCAGGGCCACAGCGAGGCCAGGGCGCGCGGCCATGGCGATATTGTGGCCAACCCCACTGTGGAAGTAGTGGAAGTATGGGAAAAACATTAATAAAGCCACCTAAAAAGGACCAAACAAGTACCAAAAAGATCACTAACCACCACTTAACCACCACTTAAAGATCACTAACAACCACCAATAACATGCTAACGTAACTAATGGCCACCCTGAAAATAGCAACAAAACTAACAAAACTAACAAAAAAAGAGGGTGTGAGGGTGTTATCCCAAGCTTGTTGTTTCCTGAACTAACAAACTAACAAACTAACACCCACTAATCCTAATGGGTACTTTGGTAGCCCCTGCTGCGGCCTGAATCGGTAGCTGTGTTGCCCCAATTCGGACTACCCGATACGAGAATGGTTGAAAATGGTTGAAAATGGTCGAAAATAGTAAAAATGGATACGGATGGATACGATAGAGTAACGCCTCTTTGCTTCTTTTCCCACCCACACAACTCGGGGAATCGGGATTGTGGACTGCACTGTGGATTGGACTGTGGATGGACTGTGGCCCAGCCGCTGGCCAACGTCAACAGTGGGGATACGAGCTCCAGTATTCTTCCCTCTTTCCTTCTTTCCCACTTGGTTCTTGCTGGAAACTAGTAGGTTAAGAAGACCGACCTGCCGCGTCTCCCCGTTCCCTTTTCTCTTTCCTTCCTCCATCTTTCTCTACGAAACTCACGTTCACTGAATATACTTGTTGGACATTGTCGATCCAACTTTCGTAACAACCCTACAGTCGTTACTACCCCCGACAACCCAAGATGCGTACCACTGCATCTGTTCTCGCCCTCGTGGCAACCGCCTCCGCTGTTCACCAGGGATTCAACTACGGCTCCACCAACAGTGATGGCTCCATTAGGGACCAGCAGAGGTTCCAGGACGAGTTCAACGCCGCCAAGAGCCTCGAGGGTGTCACTGGCTTCAACTCTGCCCGTCTCTACACCATGATTGTAAGTGCACACAGACAATCATTCTTGCCACGGGACAAATTCTAACAGCACCACAGCAAGGCGGAACTGCCAACGACCCCATCTCCGCCATCCCCGCTGCCATCGCCGCAGACACCACCCTGCTCCTCGGAATCTGGGCGTCTGCTGGCCAGGAGGGCATCAACAACGAGATCGCCGCCCTGAAGCGTGCCATTGAGCAGTACGGTGACGACTTCACCAGCCGTGTCACCGGTCTCTCCGTCGGCAGCGAGGATCTCTACCGTCTCTCGCCCACCGGCATTGCCGCCAAGTCTGGCTACGGAGCTGAGCCCCAGGATCTCGTCTCTTACATCGGCCAGGTCCGCCAGGCCATCGCCGGCACCGCTCTGAAGGGAACCCCAATCGGTCACGTTGACACCTGGAACGACTGGGTCAACGGCTCCAACAGCGCCGTCATCGAGGCCGTCGACTGGCTCGGTGTTGACGCCTACCCTTACTTCCAGACCTCGATGGCCAACGGCATCGACAACGGACCTCAACTCTTCTTCGACGCCTACGATGCTACCGTCGGCGCTGCCGGCGGCAAGGACGTCTGGATCACCGAGACCGGATGGCCCGTCAGCGGACCCGTCTCCGGCCAGGCCGAGGCTAACCTCAAGAACGCCAAGTTCTTCTGGGACAAGGTCGCCTGCCCATCCCTCGGAAAGATCAACACCTACTGGTACACTCTCCAGGACTCCTTCCCCAACACCCCCAGCCCCAGCTTCGGCGTTGTCGGCACCACCCTCAGCACCAAGCCGCTCTTCGACCTCTCCTGCCCATCTGGAGATACTACTACCCCACCTACCTCCGGCAAGGATGTCTCCTCCAAGAGCGAGGCTGCCCCTAGCAGCATCGCCTCCAGCGGCGGTAACTTGACCCCAACCCAGGGCGCTGGTGCCGGTGGTGTCGGTGCCGGATCTGGTTCCGGAAACGCCTCTTCTACTCTCGTCTCTGTCCCAACTGGTGGCGCCGGTGCCGGTAACGGCAGCAGCGTCGGTGGTGGTGTCGCCGCCCCAACTGGCGGTGCTGGTGGCGTCGCTTCCCCATCTGGTGGATCCGGTGCCGGTGGTGCTGGCTCCGCCTCCCCAACTGGCGGTGCTGGTGGTGTCGGTGGTGGCAGCGCTTCCCCATCTGGTGGCGCTGGTACCGGCGGCTCCGGCGGTGTTGTTGGCGGTGGCTCTGGCTCCGGCAGCGGCAGCGGATCTGACGGCAACGGCACTGTTGTCTCTCCCTCCCCAACTGCTGGCTCTGGATCTGGTGCTGGTGGCTCCTCCACTGGTGCTGCTCCCACCGCTGGCGCTGGTGCTGGTCTCGCCTTCGGCGCTGCCATCATGGCTGCCGTCGCTGCGTTCTAAATGTCTCCCTCTATCTAAAATGAAGAAGAGTGCGGGATGTTGTTATGAATATTGCCGAGTTTGGCAATACATTTTAAAACGATTAGATTGATTGGCATTGCGTGGTTTTGATTTTACGGGCTGGAATGGATGGGAGGAGGTGCATTAGGTTTTTAGAACAGGGCCCGGGAATTGGAACATATACGGGAATGGATGGCGTCACTGTTGATAATGGCAGGCGTCAATTTAATCTTTATATTGTAGTGGAAAGAGTTTAGTGAGAAATAGAACTTGTTGCTTATATTTTAATCACGTCTCATGTCTGAGTAATTTTTGTGATGATAATGTCACATTGTGCCTGTTTTTGTATTTGTACAACACATACCTGCATCGAGAGACGCACCTCGTGAGGGAACGAATACTGGGGACAAAATAATCATGACGCTTCGCGCCTCGCAACTCATAGTCCGAATCATCTTGTCCAATCCTTCGGTACGAAGTTTCAGCCTACAGTACATCATCATGAGCACCAGCCTCATCGACCATGACGGCGAAAATATTACCCCAGAAGTCTTTGTTCTAGCAGTTATTTCCTTGTGGCTCTGCTGGTCATATCTTGGCCGGGCCATCTTCAACTACATCTTTTTTCATCCTAACACGAACGAAGCGCGGCTTACCCCAACCCTGCCGGGTCCTAGAGTTGTTGCCGTGGCTCGGTTTCCGGCGAGCGGACGGGCGCCATCTTTGGTGCGGCTTGAGACTACAACTAAAGCGCTTGTTCAAGGTGCCGACGTGTTTCCGTCGCATATTCCGGATGTGTGGAGATTTTGGAACCTTCCGGAGAATATGTCAATCTATAGAGACTGGAAAGTGACGGAGATAAGGAATCAACCTTTCGAGGAATGTGATGGAATGTATATGACAATCTATTCATTCGCTCCGCACCTGCAAGAAAACCATCATGTTCCTGAGATATTCCAGCCAATGTCGAGAATGTATGGGGATGTCTTTGTGGCAAAGCTAGACAAGCATCATTGTGGGAAGCATGGTCAGGCTGGTTATGAAGATATCCACTACCGATTTCTAAAATTGCCTTGCGTTGTAAACAGCAAGGCAAAATCAACCAAGCAGTAGCGTCACAGTCTTATCATAAGAAGAATGGGCAAATTCATATCCGACTTGAGAGAAACTAATGCACACTTCCTAGACCTAGAACGCCTGCAGTGATTTATCCCCCCTTCCTATCAACATATCATCGACGCCTCGACGCCCTCAAACTTTTGCATGTATAAACCACCACCCCCAACCCACACCACTGCTCGACAACGCCCGATTATCGCCTCGCTCCCGTGACCTCGAATACCTCAAGCAGTCCCGCAACGACAGTCTCCACATTCATCGTCACAAGCGGCATGCGCTCATAGCTTCCCTCACGCATAACCGCCACAAGCGCAAGATACTTATTCACCTCCCTCAACATAATCGGCCTCTTCATATCCTTAAGCACAATCGCGCTCTCCGCATCCCGACAGCCCATCTGGTCCTCAAGCGACCTATTCCACGGCGGGCCCTCGAGCTGCTCCAGATAAGCCGCTGGGCGCTCCCAGCCGTAGATCTCGGAGATGTCGACGATGACGTCGATGTAGTCTGAGCAGATCTCGTAGCTGCTCATGTCGAGCGGGGAGGAGTCGGTGGCGACGTAGATCTTGGAGAGAACGTCGAAGAGGTAGACTTTCTCGAAGCGGCAGGAGCGGCAGAGGTCGTTGAGGAGGGCTTCGAGGGTGGGGAGGTGGGGGATGAGTTTCTGGATTACTTTGCTGAAGGCTTCGAAGATGCTGTGGTTGTAGATGGAGGTTAGGTGGAAGGTGATGGGTGCGTTGTCGAAGCCGTGGTCGGAGAGCTCGTCTTGGATCCGCTGGATGATGTCACGCTGTAGGTCGAACTTGTAGTCGTCGCTCAGACCGTCGACTTTGTGGATGAAGACCTCGATGTTGATGGCGGGGTAGGACTGTGCGAGGTTCATGATCGTGACGTTGAGCCGGGAGATGGCTTCGAGGTAGTCGTCTTGCGCATCGATGACCCAGATCAGGGCGCCGATCTCGCCGAAGATGGCGTCGGCGTCGAAGGATGGGTCCATGAATTCCAGTTGTCCTGGGAAGTCCCAGACTTGAAAGTCCATAAAGGAGCTGGAAACAATTAGTTGATAATTCTATTGTCTCAAAGAGGTGTCATACTGCATCGAGTCTTTCTGTATCCTGGCCGTTGATTCTAGAAAGAGCGTCTCATTGGGCGGCATCTTGTGAAAGACGACGCTTGATATCGAGGACTTGCCACTCCTAAGATAAATTAGCATCTTACATTGCTTCCATAGTAGATGATATCATATCTAACCTCCTTTGGCCCATCAGCAGCAGTCTTGGCTTTCCTTTGGCGGCTGGCCCAGGCGCCGGTTCAGGTATCTTGATACTGCCTTTTCCATTGTCGCGCTTTTGGAGATTGAGACGGTTCTGTTCGTAGATAGTTTCCAAGGTCAGTGATGCTTTACTAACGAATCTAGCGCCGCTACGACGAGGAGGCCCGTTGTATTGCTTGTCGCCTTTGGTTTTCCTCAGGCCACTTTGAAGGAGATTCATTGTGGGCAATGTTAATGTGGAAGCTGCTGGGAAGTTTGTGCTGTGAAATTGGTTCTTGGGGTGCGCGCGCAACTTCACCGCGTCACCTCTCACAGCACAACGCTTCCCAGCGACACCACGCGATGTCAAACGAGGTGGTGTCAAACACGACGATGCCAAACGGGATATTGGACAACACACAATCTCTTATCGAGCCATTCCCCTGTGCGCGTTTACAACAACGGTCTTATCGATAACCTGGGTTTTGTATCGCAGGACGGGTATATGTGACTCGGCCTGGACGACTGCAGACTGTAAAAAAAAGCAGGTCCCCGTCCCAATTGGAATTTGATGGGAAGACAGCAGCCCAGAATGACGGATCGACATTCCAAACGCGGCAATGATGATGGGCGTACCGCCGTTACCCAGGGACTCAATCATCGGCCTCACCAGCTGTGGCCGACGCACAATGGCTGGATACACACTGCCAGTAAGACGATGCCAGGGCTGAGCCAAGATCATATTGGCTACACCATAAGTCGCACTCGCGTGACTCGGTCCGCTCCAGACTTGTCAGATTGGCGGCAGCGAGAGGCGACATGATTACCACCTCTCTCCAGCTACCGCATCTTCAGCCCATAGAACGAAAGGGTAGTGATGCGCACGGAAATTAAGGTTGACGCATCCCAAGCTCGGTACCTGGCGATGCTGCACCCTGTCTGGTGCATCGTGCTCGCCTTGACACCACTAGCACCAAGCCACAAAGCGCCCAAAGAGGAAATTAAGAAGGAATACCAAAGAACGGTGGAAAGCAATAACAGAAATGAGGAAGAAACAGGGCAGCTGAGACAATACATACTTCCGAATTGCTGGCCATCTTTGGCTGATTTGCTCGGAAAGGCGAGGGGATCTAAACAATACAAATCGTCAGCGAATGACACATATTAAAAGACTTGTGCGACAATGCCGTTCTGGAATGTTCAGTGGGAGAGCATTGACCGAAAGGCCCGATGAGAGTCAGATGGGCAGATGAACAGCACAAATGCAGTGCCACTGCCCGATATTGCTCGGCCATGCTGTTCCAATGCCATTCATTAGATGTGATGCATCACTTACAGCGCGGTAGTGCCCAGGCCCAAAGTTGTCACCCAAAATACACCAACAGCTCTATACAGAGGTGAGCAACAATTAGCTCAGACCATTGGTTTTATGACACGTCTGCCGGCATGAGCCCTGCGCGAAATGTTGGCAGGAGGAAGAACGGTGAATGCTGCAGTTGAGATAGTGAACGATGTGAAGTCAAGGTTGTCATGGGTGCTGATAGCTCCCCCCGCTAAGTTGATGGCAGAACCATCCATGTCACCAGCAAAAATAAGCGACAAAGATCATCCGAGGCAGGGGACGACGGCGCATCAACGCATCGTCGCATCGGTGTCCTGCATTTGTGCTCAGCCTTGCATTGCATCTCTCTGCACAACATTTCACAGCAGACAAACACGGGACGCCGTCATTATTGCCATCGCACAGTAATAAAATGCTTCCATAGCTTCAGGACATCACATGCTAGCTAGACAAGCTGGTGCTTGGCCCGGCGATACCCCAAGATGAGCCTCCAAGATGAGCTTCGTATGGCAGACACCCTTGTCTAACTTTTCCGGTGGTCTGAACTATATACCAGTATAGGTGTCGATGCTATAGTGAACTAGATTTTGCTTGACCGCTCTCACGGGAGCCACTTTTCATGCATGGGAAGGGACATGATGCATCTCTGTAATATACGGATGAGCCAACTTGCCGTATTTAGTACGACTTTGTGGCAAGCTTGATCGTATCCCGTATATTTATTTTTATCATTCGCCCGATCTTGCCATGTCAAACGACCCTATTTTCTCTGGGAGTTGTTGGTGTCCTTACCACTGGCAGCATCCGAACAACTGCTGTCGGTCGTACATGCACGTCGTCTTATATCCTCTCCATAGATCTTAACTAACATCGTGAACCTCATACCCATTCAAGAATTCGGGCCTAGATACAATATATGCCTCATCTATGTATCACTACATAATTACTCTCTAACAAATAACCCGGCCATGCCCATCCCAGTCCCAATGCACATGCTCACAACTCCCGTCTGCAGGCCCTGCCGCTGCATCTCCGGTAGTAAATCTGCCACCATCCTTGCCCCAGTAGCACCAAGAGGGTGTCCCAGTGCAATAGCTCCGCCATTCGGATTTACCTTGCCCTCCTCGTACTTCTTCTCTAGCCCAAGCTCCCTCACGCAATGAATTGCCTGGCTGGCAAACGCCTCGTTGATCTCCCACAGCCCAACGTCGTCGGTGTGCAGCCCCGTTTGTTCCAAAAGCTTCGGAATAGCTATCGCCGGACCAATACCCATCTCGTCGGGTTTGCATCCGACTATCGAGCTCCCAGCCCACTTCCCTATGATGGAACCAGAAAGCCCAAGAGCATTAGCTGTAGAGCGGCGCATCATCAGTGTTGCAGCTGCACCATCGGAGATCTGGGATGAGTTCCCTGCTGTGGACGTGCCATCCGGCTTGAAAGCCGGCTTTAGCTTCGCCATTCCCTCTAAACTTGCATTTGCCCTGATCCCATCATCCTTCTTGACAGTAATGGTCTGCTCCTCTCCAACCTGGTTGCCTTGCTTATCCACCTCTTGAAACCGGGTGGTAACAGGCACAATCTGCCCGTCAAACTTTCCGGCTTCCTGCGCCGCCAGTGCCCGACGATGGGATTCCACAGCCAGCGCGTCCTGATCAGCCCGGCTGACACCGTACCGCTCTGCAACGTTCTCAGATGTAAGACCCATGGGCATAATACAATCCTTTGCATCCTTTTGGTCCGTTTCCCGCAGTTGTGGCCAGAGATCCTCCGGGATAGCACGGCTCCCATAGTTCCTCGTCATGCTCTCCATTCCTCCTCCAATGGCCACGTCCGTCATTCCACTCTGTATCCCTTGAGCAGCTGTCGTGATCGCAGTAAGCCCCGAGGCACATGCGCGGTTGACGGTGTAGAAGCTGGTCGAAGAAGGGTATCCGGACGCGTTCATGGCCATACGCCCGGCCTTTGAGCCGCCGAGCTCGCTGAGGACAGTGCCGACTGCAACATCATTGATGAGTGCAGGGTCGAGGTTTGGGTTCGCAGCTAGAGTAGCACGTAGCACAGCAGAGAGTAGTTCTTCTGGGTATGCATCTTTGAAAGCACCGCGATTAGAGCGAGTGATTGCCGTTCGTACGGAGGAGAGTATCACGATGTCGTCTGCGTTCTTGGCCAAGATGCTCTTGAGGCCTCTCCTTGCGAGTGTCGACATCTTCTGGTATGAGGGGTTTGAGAAGGGGATAATAGGAAGGATTGTAGAATCACAAATGAAATATTACTCCCCTGTATATAAATTCCCGAGGTAAGGAGCCCCATGGGGTTACCCTGCCACTCTGGTACTCTCGTCTCAATAGTAGCACTCCATAGAGGGGATCATCGGCAAGGCCATCCGTCCTCTGGTATGAACCGGCAAAAGAGTTACCCGCGGTCACATGACGGGCCGGCTTCCGAATTATTATGTTGAACGTTACCAAAACTACCTGAAAGGGAGTATGAGTGCAGTTGCCCGCATATAACGGATGATATTTGACGTACTTATACATCTACATTTCGCTAGCCTACAATAATATACACCATCCACAGCCCCAAAAGTCTAGTTCCCACTGTGTCCCAGAACAGGAAGTCCCCTAGCCTCCAGTTCCTTCTCAATGACCTTCCATCTACCCACCGACTTCTCCTTGTCGACCGGAGTCACCCTCCGTGCATGAACCTTGACGTTGGGCAAATCAAACAGAGCATGCCTTTGTGCGAGGGCCTCGATGACCTTCTTTGGCTTAGGTGGTGTGGCCATGAATCCAAGAAGATCTGATGCGTTTCTGGAGGCATTGATGTTCGAATCCGACATGCGGATTCCGGTCAGCTGCAGCACGCGCTTGACAACCTAGTTATTTGTCAGTAGGTGTCAAAGGGAATATGAAACGAACGGGGAACTCACAGTAAACTTGACCTCTGGGTCATTAAGGGATACACTGAGCCAAGTTGGATCCCAACTCTCAACTGCACTTTGGAGGCGCGATTGGTGCAGAGGGTCAACGGGAGATCTGTCTGCAGCAACATCCACTTCGGAATCCGTTGGGTTGGCCTTAACAGCTGTCTCATCTTCAATTGATGTCTCGTCGACAAGCTCCTGCTCCTGCTCCTTCACTCGTGGCGCCAGAGAGTTGGAAATCTCCTGCAATCCGATGTTTTGAGGGAGGCTCAACTTGGCTCCTCCATCTGCCATGACGATCTGTACCTCAGTCGTGAGATCAGGTCCAACACCAGAATTGGCAAGCTTGGACAATGGCTGCTCCGCATCGCGAAGAGCAAAGACCTCAACCACAGCGCGATGTAGGGCCGCAGTCAGCTCGTAAGGATCGGTAACCTTCTGCTGCGGAATGTATCCATCGTAATTGGGTTCCTCTCTTCCACTCCACCAGACTCCCCTTCCTCCAACCTCCTCCAATCCAGCCCAGTTATCAGCCGGTTCGTATGCAGACATGTCCCAATCCTCCGTCGGCGAAGTTGAAGACCCTTCGACGCCAGTCTCTGCTTGCTTCTTGGCCTTTCTCTCAGCCTCGTAGATTTCTGCCGCACCAGGCCCTCCATAAGGATCTGCCGCTCCAGGCGGCTTGTCTGTTCCCCAAAGCTTCTTGCGCCATTTCTCCATGTCGACGGCTTTTAGGCTCGCGCGAGTCGAGAAAGGAGCGGCATGTTGGCGGCAGGCGGCGCACGTAAACTGCGTCGAAGATGGCGTTGCCAGAATTCGCCCGATGGCTCGGTCAGCTCGTATGACCCGTCGCATTGTGTGTTGTGTGCGTTTGGGCAAGAGATGGCAATGTTAGCACCGACTTATTTTATTTCGACCCCAGAACGTCCATGAAGTTTTGGCCAATAATGGCTAGATGCTAATGCTCTGGGCGCTAGTCTAGTTCGGGAGCACCGCCATTATCCCCAGTTGTAGCCTTGGTAGGATGATACCCTTGATCACTCAAGCATCTTTCAAATATCGTAAGAATCAGAAAATTATCAAGTTCTCGCTTTAGAGAAATTTGGAGTCGTACATCTGACGATTACCGTGCTCCGCGAAAGAACCTGACTACCCTCCAAGACATATAACGCGAGCTTCGTCACCGAGATGCAGTTCCAGGCTCTCCTCGCCGCGTGCTTCGCCCTCTTCATCACTGTCTCTTGCGCCTGTAAGTCTATTCTTAGTCAAGTTCTCTGGTAATAAAATTCCAGTAACTAATTAAAGTCCAGCCCCTCCATCCTTCTGCAAATGCACCTGCTTCACAAACAGCACCATCATCGAACTTACACCGAAAACTACCTCTCAAAAGTCGTCGAATCTCCTCAGTCGATTCGAACCAGACCCGCCCGCATCACTGGAACGCCGTGCTGCCTCTTCTGCCGATTGCAGTCAATGTAACCGCGCGTTTTGCATCGCGCAAAATCTCCCAATCTGCAAGAATGCCGAGGAGAAGGATATATTTACAGCCTGCTTCCAGAGGGATAGCAGAAAGGACCAGATTATCGTGCTAGCCTTTATTTGCACAACGTTGGGGCTACTCGGGTGGGCCGCTGGATCGAAAGTGGTAGAGAAGAGGAGGGCAGGGGGACCTGGCCTGTTCAGACGGAGTGGCTCAAGGCAAGATGACCAAGGGGCGTATGCACCAGTAAATAACGAGTAATCTGGACTCGGGATGTTATTCAACACGGCGTTAATACGAGGCGTTGGCGCAATGGGCAACATTATACACGAGCCATATATGGCGATCTTGAGCGGGGAATGGGGAAGCTATGGCTATCGGTCAAAATGCGAAGCTCGTCATGGTAGGCCAAGTAGTGGAGGAATCGCGGTCTTGCTCATATGAAGTCAACCACCGAACTTGGCAAGTACCAGAGCCTGGAAATCCCGAACGGGTATGTCACACTCATATTGTGGTCTGTCAAGAACCTGTATCGAGTGTATCACAATGGTCAAACGAGTTGCGCATAGTAGATGTCACGGCAGAAATATCCACAATCTAAGGCATCGTTTTTCCGCTTTTGCACGAGTGGTAACGCTAACAACAAAACTTTTCGGAGCTGCGTCTATTACGCAGAAGAGTTGAGCTTCCTTCTCGCTCTAACGGCCTCGGCAAGATCCTCCAGTGTCGCGACAGTGGATTCCCAGTCGATGCATGCGTCGGTAATAGAGACACCCTTCTTCAAGCCAGCCGGGCCCTCGGCGGGGACCTTCTGGTTACCCTCGTTGATGTTCGACTCAATCATAGCGCCGATAATCGACTTCTCACCAGCACGAAGCTGGTCGCCAATGGACTTTGCGACGCCGGGTTGGTTGCGGTGATCCTTGTTGGAGTTTCCTGCAGCAATTAGTACGGGCATATATTTTTCAGTTCGGATTTGCATACCGTGCGAGCAATCAATCATGATAGCTTGCTTCTGTCCCTTCTTCTCCAGGGTCTCCTTGGTCAGCTTGACGTTTTCGGCGTCAAAGTTGGTACCTCTGGTGCCACCACGGAGGATGATGAATCCGTGCTGGTTACCGGCAGTTCTTGTGATAGCTGCAAGGCCTTGCTTCGTGACACCCATGAAATGATGCTTAGCAGCAGCAGATCCGATGGCGTCAATGGCAACGGTCAAGCTGCCGTCCGTACCGTTCTTGAAGCCAACTGGGAAGGAAAGTCCAGACGCAAGCTCGCGATGCAGCTGGGACTCTGTGGTGCGTGCGCCGATAGCTCCAAGGGAGATCAGGTCAGCGAGGAATTGTGGGGAGATGGTGTCGAGCATTTCGCTTGCAATCGGCATGCCCGACGAGGTGAGGTCGCAGAAGAGTTGACGAGACACACGGAGGCCCTTGTTGATCTTGAAGGTCTCGTCGATATCTGGGTCGTTGATCAACCCCTTCCAGCCCACAGTCGTGCGTGGCTTCTCGAGGTAAGCCCGCATGATAATGCAGAGATCACCGGAAAGCTTGTCGGAGAGAGCCTTGAGGCGCTGGCAGTACTCGACGGCAGTGGCGGGGTCGTGGATGGAGCATGGGCCGCAGATTACGAGAAGACGGTCCGATGTACCCATAATGATATCAACGGCATCCTTGCGACCTTTAATGACGGTCTGGAGAGCAGACTCAGTGATGGGAATCTCCGAGATCAGTAACTCTGGCTGGATGAGGGGATCTTGTCCGAGGACTGAGGTTGAAGATTAGCTCTAGCAAAGTGGTTATATGCTTTTATGGGAAACTTGCCGCGGGTATCATCGCTGGGAGAAGACATGGCTGGTGCAGGAGGCGCGCAACAGTGAGTTGTGTGGATGTAGATTTTAATGGTGCATTCAAAGGCGAGGAAGTAGACGTAGCCAACCCCGATATATGTGTCGGCAAGTGACCAATTGTTGTCCTTTGATTACCACAATGACAACGTCTGGCTCCAAATTGACCAATTTCCTTAAATGCTCTAAGAGGGAATTATATAAATAATATAGGTAGAGATATGAAGTTCCTTTTCTCCAGTTCGGGGCAACAAAGTCAGGAATTGTTCTCAACCTATGACTCTAGCACATTGTAACACCACATACCCCACCAAAACATGTGCTCGGAGCAAACTCGGTGTGGGCAAATTCTTTTTCGCATTCGTCTCACCGCCTTGAAATTCGCCGTACATCGGGGTTGTTAGGGTACCTTACATAAGCAAGGCTGAAGGCGCCAGGAACGCTGGGGAAATAAAAATCGGGGCGACATATCTCCGTGACATACCCGCCTGGATGAAGACTTCCCGAGATCCAAAACACCAACCATATGTGGATGAGGCAAAAGTGAAACCGACTACCCATCTGCTTCCAATCGCTATCTCAAGAGTGCTAGCGACAACGAGAAGTCTCGTCCATTTGAGACTGCGCTTCAGGAGGGATAAAGGATTGATTTGTGGTCATTCCCCCACCAGGCTCCGCCATCCAGCACTCGACTCGGCCGCGCCGTCTAAGCCTCACTACCTCGCCATCTCAGCACAAACTCTCACCCCAACAATCAAACAACGTACACATACTCGGGTTTATTGCAGTTGCAACTTGAAGTCTCAATGTATTCTGCTACGAATATTTCAAATACTAGAAAACGAGGCAGGCAGGAAGATGACGATGCCACGCTTCATGGCTTCAGCGAGCACCGTCGTATCATAAAGGCGCGCGATAACAGCAGGCGTTCCTCCATCGCCTCAGAGTTCATCTCCCAGAACCAAATTACGTCCTCTCTTGCCATCCGACCGCTAACTAACTCTCCTCCTCGCCCTCGGAGTAATGCCATGTCTCAACCAAGAGGAGCTGAGATTACTCCAAACGGTTCGGACAGCGAAGACCGTCCAAATATTGGATGGGTCAACCCTTACCACACTTCGCCGCCTGCTCCGCACGTCTATGACCAGGCTCTAGCCCGAGAACCTTCACTTTCTGGCTGGCACAACAGCCCACATGCCGCGTCGCAAGGATTTCAAGGGCAAGATTCCATGGATATCGACGAGGACATGGATGACGGTCCACAGCTTTTACAACCTTCTCACATCGATCCATCCATTAGCCATGCCGGCCGCATTCCAACGCCTATTACTGGCCACTTTTCATCTCATATTCGAACAGGCAATCGTGGCCTCCCTATCGAGGAAGCGACCAGCCGACTGAAATACGATCGTCGCTTGCCCAGTCCTATTAGTGAGGATGAATCCAGTCATAAAATCCAAGCTCGCTTTATGGCAGATACGCAGATGGATATGGAAATGCAAACGCCTCGAAAAGACGTCCCAAAGAGGTATGGCGCAAGCAAGCTTGGTGTGAGGAATATGGGACATGTATCAACAGGGATGGGCGATGTTTTTGGGAGCAATGCTAAGAGATTAAGCATGGGGTATAAGAGCGATTGTGAGAAGTGTCAGCAGAGAGTTCCAGGTCATTATATGCATCTCGTCGCGTAAGATGCAACGGGCTAGCGGGTGGTTTGTTGAGCATCTTGCGTTGACACATCAACGGAAGGAGGTCACAGCAAATAACTACTATGTTTGCGAGGAGTTGAGTTATGGGTCTCGGTACTTCAGCGACAGGGGCTGGAGAAGAGCCCAAATAATGGATATGCCAGAACGCGTATCGTCGTTCAGGAGCAGTACCTTTGTGCAGGGTCACAGCCATCTAGACGTAGCGTGCGGCTATAGGACTAGGCTGCAATACATATTTATCTACTGGAAAGTAGGATATCGTAATTCAGGCAGTACGCAGGCTCAGCATGAAATAATACAACGCCAAAGCGGTCCTTTATGAGTATAGTTGTTGACAAGAATCACGTGATTGTAACTGAGGCTGTGTTCTAAAAATAAACAGGATCCGCATGCATCTGGCCCAAACCCAAATACAGATTCTCCGTGCAATACGAGACTCTATTTTCTGACAGCGAGGGTGCCTTCTACTTCTGTTAATTATCTTGTGTTCATCCTTCGTTATTTCAATTGTATTATCTATTACACAGTGCTGCCTTCACTCGCTCGGCGACTCACTACCTGCTTCTTCTCAACAGCGCACAGTGTGGGACAGGGGTAAACACGTCTCGTTCTGACAACGAATTTCGAGTGCGACATCCGACTACCGCTACCTTCACTAAGAGGTTCTCTACACTTATAATCGTTGCTTGAAGGGGGTATATTCAGATCGATATCAGTGGCAACGGCCCGGTCCAACTTAGGGAACGTTGTTTTGCTTCTGGCCAGCCACAATGAGGTCAACAACTTCATTTCTCATCTTCGCGGCTTTGCTTGTATCACTCTCGACGTTCACTGCAGCATGGCCGTGGCCAAGCTTCTTTCCGGAGATTGATTCCCTTATCGTGCGCGCCGACGACGACAGTACGTTGTCCCATTTCTTCCTTTAGGACATGCTAACCAAATTCCAGAATCAAACCAGGAATCTTCTACCAGTGAAACCAGTACCAAAGCGACGCAGACACCTTCCGACTCCGGCGGCAAGAAATCAAGCACCGTTTCTCAAACAAAAGGGGGTTCGTCCAGCAAACCTACCAAATCGGCCACACACACGTCCTATGACCCCCGATTGCCACCTGGGGGGATTACTGTTCTCAGCCCAGCATCAACATCCGGCTTGCCGATCTTTAAGATTGGTGATAAGGCTACCTTTGGGTTTAACTTCACCTCTCTGTCCAAAACTCCCACGGCGCTGAACATCATGGCTACATGCACACTAAACCAAGCATTGTATACGATTGCCATGAATCAGACAATAAACGCGACTGCCACGACGCAACAGGCTGTTTGGGATTCCAACGGATACGAGACCAGCAGCGCACCTTTGGTCGTGGCAACATACACCTTGATTGTCTATGACTCGGAGGGTAGCGAAACTGATATTCCAGAAGCTGGGTATCTATCCCCCTTCAAAACTTTTGCGTTCGGAATGTACAATCGTCAGGATTATTCGGATGATTCAGGGCCCATACCGTGCATATCGTGCAGCGGTGCATTTGGCTCGTTAGAGCGCAACGCACTCAGCTTCGCGTTCGGAATGAGCATCATCACCGTGTTCACTTTCACGTGGTTCGTCAATGGGTTGAACGTTATTTGGTGACGAATTTACATATTTAGTACAATTGAGGAATATATGGGGATAAGATGGCGTATTAATTGCAGAGTTGGTTGGGAGGGGTGGACTTGTTTAATCTGTTTTAGCAGAGGCTTTATGAGGCAAAGGAAACTGGCGCCGCGCGGAGTTTTATGTTGTGATTTTGATTAGCATAGACAGCGTAGCGAGCAGATATTTAATGAATTAATCGGAGCTGATCTCACATTCTATTGTGTCCCGGTTATCTACGATGTCCGTTCCCAGGGTATATCCACCTCCCAACTCCCATCTCATTCAGGGTCAGCGCTATATCAGCTTTAAGCTGAATCCACCACCCTTCTCTTCCTCTTCCCGGCCTGCAAATATCCCACTGAAATCAATGCTTTGCAGACCCGGCGCATCGCCGCGAATAGGTGCATTCGGTGTGTGCCGCCTCCTTTTCTCCATACCCGCTTTGGAAGGAAAGGTCGGAAACATTGCTGTACTCTTCATCTTCGGATCTTCTCTGAAATATGGCGAGTCCAGCACTTCCTGTGCAGACGGGCGCCCTGCTGGGTTCAAGCTCAGCAGGCTAGTCAACAAGTTACTGCCGGCCGTAGTGAGGAACGGGAATTTGCTCCTTATCACTGAGCCGTGGGTAGCTGGGTTCTTGGGCAGACGCAAGCTCCGCGCGTTCGGTAGGCGGCGAAAGCCAGGCCATGACTCCTCCGTAGGGATTCCACAGAGCTCGAAGATCTTCGAGAGTTCGTCGACTTCGTTCTTGCCTTGTAGCAGCGGCTCGCGAGTGAGTAGCTCACCGAATATGCATCCGACTGACCACATATCAACATCCGTGCCGTACTTCTCTGCACCGAGCAATAGCTCGGGGGCTCGATACCAGAGGGTAACGACGAGTTGGGTAAGTTTCGGGCTGGGGTCTCCATAGTAACGCGCCATGCCAAAGTCGGCTATTTTGAGGATGCCACGATTATTGAGGAGAAGGTTGGATGTTTTGAGGTCGCGGTGGAGGATCCAGTTTGAGTGAAGGTATGCAACTCCCGAGACCAGCTGGTGAAAGAGGGTCTTGGTTTCAGAAGGGAGGAATGGTTCGGAGAGGTCTTCGAGGAGGGTTTTGAGATCGTGTTCCAGGAAGTCAAGGACGAGGAAGATACTATTCTTTGTTAGGATCGGTATGCAGTTGGGGGGGCTAAAAACTTACTTCTCAATCTTGCTAGTATCCTCGCCAACTACTATCTCTTGTAGGTGCACAATGTTGGGGTGTGAGCAATCCATCAGAGTTTGAATCTCTCGTAACCCAGTAACTGGCACACCATCTTGTGCATTCTCCATTTTAAGCCTCTTTAACGCTACAACTTTTCCCGTGATCGAGTCTTTTGCTCGAGATACCCATCCGTATGCTCCCTCCTCGATATCATTCAGCTTGTCGAAATCCTCGACGCTGCGACATTTCTTCCACTCGGAACCCGGAAACCTCAACAATTTCGCTTGCCCATTCTTTATCTGTCCCGTCGGCTCTGGGGATATCCTGCGCCTCTTCGCCGGTCGGTTCGCCAGCTCGGCATGCTCTGGTTGTGTTTCTTGTGCGCGCAATGCCTCCAGCCGTTGTTGCTCAGCAGCTGCTGCTGCAGCGTCGTCAGCCTTACGCTGCTTCTCCGCCTTGGCCCGCTTCTTTTCTTCCTTTTCGCGTTTGCGCTGCGTATCTAGAGCAGCATCCTCTTCATCGTCCGCCCAGCGGGATTTTGTCGGTCCTGCCATCTGCGTCGGCGGGCGATTGTCGTTGAAGGGTGCTGCGGGCCAGGTCTGTCGCGAGATACACTTTTGGTGGAGCTGGGATTAGATAGCTTATCGGCGAAAACGCCCAACCACTTACGGCAAGTCCCCAGCGACGACAACTATTTTCTGCGATGTGAGGCTGGAGAGTAGTAAAATGAGATCCAAAGTGCTGTTAGCGACAAGGACCTGCACGAGGCAGGTCCAGAGGAGCAGAAATTTATCGGCGCAATACCCATTGGCCTCGCGACGATGGATGTCGTCTGGCGACGATCGAAAATGGTCGACGCCTCTGGCAAAACAGCTCTCAGAAGCTATCACAGTAAGAGCAATAGTCCACTGAAACTCATTACAGGCTGACTTTGTTACAGGCTACTGGGCCAGTTCCATTATCAAGCTTCATGCGAATGTGTCTGACTGCAGACCTCGGCGGTTATTATATGTCGAAACAAGAGGGTCGCGACCCATTTGGCCAGAAGGGCGACTTTGTTACATCTCCAGAAATATCACAAGTCTTTGGTGAGCTGCTGGGTATATGGTTTGTGGCAGAGTGGATGGCGCAGGGAAAGAAGGGAGCTGGCGTAGAGCTCATTGAAATTGGCCCAGGAAGAGGGACCTTGATGGATGATATGCTTCGGGTCAGTATTCTTGGACATTCGCTGGGCAAAGCTAACTTTATGTAGACTATTCAGAACTTCAAACCTATGGTTTCTGCTATTGAGGCCGTGTATATGGTGGAGGCAAGCCCAGCTTTGCGGGAAACACAGAGGCAGGTCCTGTGTGGAGAGAACCCCATGGAGGACCACGAGATCGGCTTCAGGAGCATAAGCAAATACGCAAACATCCCCATAATATGGACCGAGAATATTCGCTTCGTTCCGTCGTCTCCCTCCAATTCACCATTTATTGTGGCTCATGAATTTTTCGATGCTCTTCCGATCCATGCGTTTCAATCGGTTGCACCATCCGAAGTTCCGCAAACTAAGATTGAGACTCCTACAGGTGTCCATGACCTTGCACCCGAAGTTGCCAAAAGCTCAGCAGCAAAGGAACCTCAGTGGCGTGAATTGGTGGTTTCTCCTGCTCCTCCAGATTCAACTCACGAAGACCTTGGCACGCCCAAATCGGAGCGAGATCTCTATCCACCTCCAGAGTTCGAGCTTACCCTTTCTAAAGCTTCCACGCCGCACAGTTTGTATCTCCCAGAGATATCAGAACGATACAAGGCTCTTAGAAAGACCCCAGAGTCATTGATTGAGATTTCACCAGAGTCTCATGCCTACATGGAGCAGATTGCGAAACGCATCGGTGGGTCGGCTGCTGAGCCGAAAGCCCAACCGTCTGGCGCCGCATTAATCTTGGATTACGGTCCAGCAGATACCATACCAGTCAATTCTTTGCGTGGAAT
Organism: Pseudogymnoascus sp. VKM F-4516 (FW-969); assembly: GCA_000750815.1. Lineage (NCBI taxonomy): Eukaryota > Fungi > Ascomycota > Leotiomycetes > Thelebolales > Thelebolaceae > Pseudogymnoascus > Pseudogymnoascus sp. VKM F-4516 (FW-969). The sequence goes on along the minus strand of JPJZ01001208.1, from coordinate 51,360 downwards.
TAAAGGACACCAACGCGTGTCCCCTCTGAGCTCGCCGGGCCTCGTCGATCTCTCTGCGGATGTTGACTTCATGGCCCTGGCTGAGACAGCGCTGAAGGCATCTCTTGGGGTTGAGGTTTATGGTCCCGTTGAGCAAGGATTTTTCCTCCTCGGAATGGGCATTAAAGAGAGAGCTGAAATGTTATTGAAAGGTAACACTCTTGATGAAGGAAAGAAACAGCGAGTAGACGGTGCTTGGAAACGCCTTATCGACCGGGGCCCAAGCGGTATGGGAAAGGTATATAAGGCCATGGCTGTTGTTCCAGAGACGGGTGGAAAACGCCCTCCTGTTGGGTTTGGCGGAAGCATATCTCCATGACGGGCCACTAATACTGTACGATAAGTGCCATGTACAATATATTACAAAGTCGAACACTCACCTTGACAAGATATATTCGTATTTTGATGTTTAGGTGCAAACCTCAGAAATGGACGGTTTGTCGTTTATTCAATGTGCTACAACCAAAATATGCCATCTAACTTTCAAATTACGTTTAGTTTAACTGAATACACACTAGCAGTGCCACTCATGCACACTCAATAATGAAATTGAAGTGAGTATGTCATTTCATCGAACATGTTCAAAAGTCATGGTTATAACACGACCATATTCACCTGTGGTCACCAACAGTGCTCTCTCAGGAACACAGCCATCAAGTATTCTAACTTGAAATCAACAAAGTGATAAAGGTTCGTGCAGGTAGATGTACTTCGATACTAGTATTTCAAGCCTCTGATGCTGAATATGTACACGTTTACATCGCGGCGACCTACCAGTATCACACTCCCTAATCACTGTTAGGCATAACATGGATGGACAGGAGAATCGCGAGGGATCTTGCATTCACTTGTTGCTCTTTTAACGGCATCTTTTGAGACACTCGTGCAGTGAGCTTGACTTAGATGTCATCCGCTACCACCGCCGACTCATCGGCAGTGGTAGCAAGCTGCGCTGAGGGAGGCACTCTCACTTCCAGAGTTGAAACCATCACTATCTTCACAACCTTAGCTACGGTTACAAGAACCTACTATAGAGCTACCGCATACGTTGATACTGAAAGTAATGGCCGGCTTGTTACCTCAAGTGACGTGCTAACCATACGACTCGCATCAATTCCTACCGCGACTACTTTTGAGCCAGTTACATATTTCTCGTGCATCGCCGCAGCTCTGGTTGCTCCCACAAGCTCTGCGGCTCCATCAGCTCAGATCGCTCCTACAATTTCTACGGCTCCATCCCTTCAATCCTCAACAGTTGCAACTCCTACCTCGACGACAACTTCTCCGGCGGAAAGCATTGATCCTCACCCTGGTAGCCATAAAACCGTGCTCATAGCAGCTACAGTTGGCAGTACCAGTATCGTTTGCATCCTGGCAATTACTTTAGGTTTCTGGATGTGGCGCCGCAACCGCAAAAGGAAACTGGACGTCGTTTCTCTCAAGGGACTCACAGAGGCAGCAGTTTCCCCACACTCTCCTGGCAGAGGTATGCACAGGAAGTTTTCCTTTGGCACTACGATAACTGGCACAACCTCCACAAACCTGACCCTGGTAGACTATGTTGGCTTGATGCCCTCCGTGTCACAGAGGGATCTTCTCAGGCCTGCTACGGACGTTCAAAGCGCCGTTGATACAGACTGGTCGAATGTTCGGCGTTCGTCAGTAGCCCTTCCAGAAGAACGCGTACGCGGAAGGGGTAGTCAATACCTACGGCCAAAACAAATCCCCATACGGCCGCCTCAAACTCGACATACATATACTGCCAATTACAACTCGTCTTACTCTCAAGATGGCCCGAGAGCTGTGCCGCAAATGCCCACAGCTGAAAGTTACACGTCACGGGGAACCAGCGCGTTTCTACGGCCAACAGATGAGGTACGAGCCCAGAATAGAGAAATATCTTACCGCCCATCACAAGAATATATCTTGATGCCGACAGTCTACTCGCTAGATTCGGTCAGGTCAGCCGGACCAAGTCAAGAAAGGGGCAACGAGAGACCTCCGTCGGTGTCGACATACTCCCAACCAGATCCACACGATCGTTTTCCAAGTTCGCCTAGTCGTGAGTGGGCGTGGGCAGAGGCGCTGCGGAGACTCGAGGATATTCATGAACGCCGTCCTGTCGACTTCACACGGGATCCGACAGCCGACACCGAAGTCACAAAAACGCAGAATCGATTTGATCTCGACCTCGGCGAAGGGCTAGCGGTGAGTGAGGACGGAGATTACGAAACAATAATGTATGAATCAGAGGGCGAAAGCAGAGCTCAGTCAAGGAGAGGTCCTGGAAGGGATAACACCGACGAGAGTGTTTTCAGTGTGGATGCGGTTTTGAGGAGAATTGCCAACGAACCGCCCCGAAGGAGGGATAGGAGGTAGACTTCATGGAAGCAGATCGAATGGTGGCATGAAACAAGACGAAAGCTAGGCGATTATCTGTGGCTCAATGCCTGATTTTTTGGAGGGCTTTGGTTTTGGCTCAGATTTAGAAGGGTGGTTTCTTTTGTTGCTTTCTCTTTCCTCGTGTGTACTTTTTAATTTAAGTTGGACGGAAAGCTTGGAAGCTAATATATATCAGCCCTCGATGCACCAATATAGTTCTAACCTCGTTGCTTGACTTGGAGGCATTTTGTTTCCGCTTTCGCTCGTTATAATGCCTACAGTGGAAAGATTTAAGTCAGGAGTTTTTTGTTCGTACATTGGCCAATTTCTCACTGAAATTATTATTTTAGATGATAAATACAATTAAAGTTTTACTTTACCGGTTTATATTTGCGCAGCGAGGTGTGCGAAAATAGAGCCTGTGCCAATATATTTTGCATCCCAGTTATGACAGTATCTACAATACTACTCCCCCCCTTATTTAGCTACTTGGTTCGAGGTTTGAAAAGAGATTGTTGTTTGCGCTTCCCTGGTCCTCTGCAGAGGACTAATATACTGCCACGATTTACCGCCCATCGTCAAGTTGCATGACAAAAGATGGGCGACGATGAATACATACATTCCCAACATTAATTGATTTCTAGATCTGTGGATTGTAGATTTGTAGACAGTATATTCTTCATGTAAGACTCTGTTTAGTAAAATCCGCTGTGGTTACTTCACAACAAGGTGCTGGGAATCCTGTATTATTAACCTCGGGGAGATTTGGGTGTTAAGTATCACAAGCTAGAATAACGAGCTCAGCTTTCGGAGCGGGATAACAATAAACATAAAGACCCCTCATCTGAGTACTACCAGTTTTGAATTTCCTCCACTTACAACTACAAAACGATCTAAACTATCTTTGAAGCCCCGTCCGCCATCAGCCTTCATTATTACCAGTTAATCATAGCTCTTGTCAATTCCATAACCGAGTCTTGCCGGTTCCATATTAACAGTTGGGTATTGAATTCGCGTCGTACACCCCTCACATCATGGCCACCGCTACTCCTTTTCAAATCAACGTTCCTGAATCCTCCATAAAATCTCTCCACGACAAGCTAAGTCTGGCCACCTTCCCAGACGAGCTCATTGACGCAAATTGGGAGCTCGGTGCCCCTCTTTCGCATGTGAAGCGACTGTCCGAATACTGGCGCGATGGCTTTGACTGGCGCACGCAAGAAGCCAAATTGAACCAACTGCCTCAATTCACTACTAAAATTGCCGCTGAGAGGTTCGGGGAGCTGAATGTCCATTTTGTGCACCAGAAGAGCAAGGTGGATGGGGCGATTCCGTTGCTATTTGTACATGGATGTGAGTTTGGCTACGCAGCACCCCCTGTCTCTGTTATAAATGTCAGAAATGGGTTCAGGTGACTAGGGAGATGGCTTAGCCCAAAACTGATATTTCTCAGGGCCTGGAAGTTTCATAGAAGTGACGAAGCTGCTTCCCATCCTGACGGCAGGTTCAGAGACTCAACCTGCTTTCCATGTTGTTGCACCGTCTCTTCCTGGCTTTGGATTCTCTGATGGCCCCAAAGAGGTGCGTACGCTACCATGATTCCACCTCGAAACCACTCTTACGGTCTACAGAGAGGATTCGGCCTAAAGCAGTACGCTGAAACTGTGCACAAACTTATGCTCTCTCTTGGCTATGATGAATATGGTATGTCCAACCCAAGTGTCCTGTCTCCTAGTTAACAAGGCGTAGTGACCCAGGGAGGCGATTGGGGCGCCTTTATTACTCGATCACAGGGCCTCTTATACCCCCAATCAGTCAAAGCCTCTCACCTCAACTTTTTCCCCACCGTTCCGTCTGTAACCAATGCCATCTATCACCCTATCGCCACCCTCCAGGTACTGTTTAACTTCGCAACAAATTTCGCCGAAGGTCGCAAGCGTCTCGCGAAAACCTCCAACTTTCTCTCAGCTGGGAGCGGCTACAATGTAATTCAAACCTCAAGGCCACAGACGATCGGCTACGCCCAAGCCGATTCCCCGGTCGCCTTGCTCGCATGGATTTACGAGAAACTGCACGACTGGACCGATGCGTATCCTTGGACGGATGACGAGGTCCTGACCTGGGTGAGCATCTATTTGTTCTCAGCTGCCGGGCCCGCAGCCTCGAGCCGTATCTACCATGAGGCCAGAGCGCCAGAGGTCAAATCAAAGAACGGGGATATCCACATCCTTCAGACCGTCAGAGATTACAGCTCTGGGCCGAAATTTGGGCTGTCGCATTTCCCCAGAGAATTGATGCCCATGCCCTATTCATGGGGTCGGATTGTTGGAGATGTGGTGCAGGAGGTAGAGCACGAGTCAGGCGGGCACTTTGCTGCATGGGAGAAACCTGAGGAACTATGTGATGATTTGAGAAAGATGTTTTCTAAAGATGGACCATGTTATGGGATCGTCAAGGGAAAAGATGGATACGTGAGTACCGCCATGTAAGCCGTGGTGAGACTATAAAGTGGGCTGCATATGAAGTGCCGTGAACTTCGGAGTGGTCAGTAAGGAGGGCTACAGCATAACCTGGCTGTACTGAGCTCCCGCACAGCAAAATCCCTGCTCGCTCCATGGGCGAGGAACAGCATAGTGCTACATAATTCAACGAATCGTCAACAAGACAAAGGAAGCCCAGTGCATGTTGGATCTATTATAGTTAGGTCATGGTGGAATGCATCTAATCTATGTTAATTGAAAGTCAATTGGATGATACCTGCTGCCCAAACACAGCCTTGCAAGCCTCGGAAAATTAAAATGACAGAATTATTCTTGGACACGATCGTAGCTTTATGGCGGCTGGATACAAGACCAATATAAAGGGGACTCCCAGTTCCTTCATTACACTGGTTCCTTCTTTCTGAATTGTCATCAACCCAGACGCGCCACAGTCGCACACGGCTTTGTAACTGCATTCAGAGGTGTAAATATGAACAAAGGAGGATAAAGGTGGACGCCCGTGGAACGAATCGGCTCGTATTTTGAAGCTGAAGGCGTTGGATGGATCCTGCCGACTCGAAAAGCAACATACCGACCGAGACAGGTGGGCGCTCGCGGCAGAAGCCTGCCGTGTAACACCAACAAAAGTTGCACATCGCGCAAACAGACGCAGTTCCGGTCAGGACAAGATGGGTTATTGACGCGCCCGGACTTGGGCCCAGTTGGTGTCAGTGCGCCGCCCGCCCCCGGAGGTTATAGCGGGCCAAGGCTACCCATGCCGGAGATCAGTCGATCATCCATGCAGGCGCCATACACACAAGGCACGTCCTGACTTGCACTCGACGGTGCCTTGTATGGCAACATGGATGCCATCAGCGGCCCTAGAGTGACCAAATTATTCATTATCACAGAATCGGGTCTCGAATCTACAACAGTGGGATTCATTGGGGGACCTGGTTCGATTGCATGCTTAGGACTGAGGAATGTCCGAGGATGAATTTAGTGAGGTTGCATTGTTGGCTCTGCTGTTGGACCTTTGGAATTGTGGTCTCTGTGTGTTGGCTTCGTTAACAGAATGCGAGTTGCATAAACTCGAGGAAATTATAATGCGACAAACTGGAAGGCTGAGGATTGACTTGGAAGCAGTGCGGCCTCATCTTTCCAAATACAGACTGGCCGACATGAACATGCACAGGCAGGACGGCCCCTCTTTGTCCCTCTCCACCATTTTCCGCCCCAGATTCGAGAATCCACTCCTTCCTTGCAAGCAACCCATTCGCCATACATTAGTGCATGCACTTCACGTACCAAATACTCGTCCGATACGGCAATTTTGCAGGTGGCCAATTGGGCATGATTCCGTCTCTGTTCATTGTCCCTCCACCTATCTGATCCGGAATACTCTATGCAAATACGTACTGTGCAGGTAGGTCACAGTGGAATAATACCACAGAAGATCTCCATGCGCGGACATGGTATGCACGCGCACTGCAGTATGCACATGCCCCTTGTTGTGATATCATTCCGTCATGGAATTGCTTCTCAATCTCATCCCTCGCCGTGGGAAAAAGTTTGCGAATTTGTAGCCTTGGAGTGCTCGATGCAATTAGGGTTCAGATTGGGGAAACTTTGACGGGCGATGCAACCTTCGGGCGAGAAGTGTTGCCGTGAATGAGTATAGCGACTTAGCTGTGTGCAGTTATGTCTAGCATTCTCTGAGACCAAGGCGATCTTGACCTAACGATTACCCACCGGTTTGGGGTTGGTGTGGTCGGTACTGCACCTACGGCCGATTAAAACGCCGGCAAGAAGCCTTCATTTAAGTAGTCAGATCTGATTCATTTATCGGAACGGCACCCGGCTCCCCATGAAACATACCAAATAGACATGTTAACTATTGCCGAATGCTAATTCGATCCTCATGTCAGCCATAAGTTATCACCACCGTGAGGCGTCTGCTCACAGCTCTGACGGCTGACAAGGGGGAATAACTTGTTGGTTGGTGCTTCCGGGCGTAGGTCCCATCCACCAACAAAATGACCATTGCACCGTCCAACATAATTGAGAATGCCAGACTATAGAATTCTGGTTAGCTCAGTGGGCATCGGAGCCGCTAATGGTAAGGCGTCCATGTCCCGATATCAGATTTGGTCGCTTAGAAAAATCTGATAGATATGCAAGGTGTCTCTCGTCATAAAGTATGGGACGGCGATCGCTCTATTTTGTACCCTTGGCCTGCCTTTACCGTGTGGAGTTTCTAACTCCATCTCATATTGACAGACCACCTTATGGAGAACTGTAGGCCATGTCCCAAGACATCCATCCATTTAGTGTCTTCTTGTACAGAATGCTGTCAGCCAACCACGTTCATGTGAAGCTGCTATCAGTTTCAAGGTGGATGCCCCCCCAGGAGCTTGGGCTTTCATGGGTTGTACCGGAATAATACCTTCTAATATAGGTACATCCAGTTTGAACAAAGTTCCGGCCATACGTCCGATGGCGCGAGTCGTTAGCTTTAGGGCGCTGTAGAGTGATGTTGAGAGGGCCGGTCCAGGCTAAGCTTTGGCGTCTCTGATATATGTAGAACGAGGTTTCCGTTTGAAGTCCTCCCGTTGTCCCGTTTGTTGATAAATTTGTACTGCTTCCGCCGGCGAGTTAAGCTTTGAATATATGCATCATTGATCTAATTTGTTGATTGATATTCAATATGTCGATGGCACCGCCTGGCACGTCAACGGGGAGATTTCATATCATCCTCGGATATGTAAGTTTGATTGCCTGCATGCCGGGATTGCAAACCAATCCCCAAAATCCCTACTGACCAAGCCGTCAAGATCCCTCGCAAAAGAACCTGGCAAGAACTGAAAGATTTTGTACACCAAGCTGGCTTTCAAGTCGCACACGTCCAGATACATGCAGGCTTGCACTCCGGTTGGATCTGTGTTGATGGCGAGGACAACTTTTGGAGGCTCGGAGGTATGGGTTGCAACCAACTCGCGGCAGGCTACATGTCTAACCATAATAGAATGGCTCAAACAGGCCGAATGGGATGGCAATCGATTCCAAGTTGACATGAGAAACTACGACCAAGAGACACCTCTCGGCCCTTCGTCTTACATCCCGCTGGAAAGCCCACGTTCTGCCCGGAGCTCTTACTCAGTAGCCTCTATTGCTCCCACGACTAGTAGTATGAACGAAAATTCTCAGTTTGCCTATTCCTATAAGCCGATAATGCAGATTGCCACAACACAGGCATTCTCCTGTGGAACCAGCGCCATGGGATATCCTGTGACAAGCCCACAGCAGTACTCGTTTGGAGGACAGGTAAGGGATCTCTCACCTCTTTTGACCTATTCTAAACTGCAGCAGGTATCGCCTACTTACACGACATCCTTTGTGCAACCTTTGATGTATGGCCAAGGTGGCATCCAACAACCCAACGGGACGCCCACATATCAGTATGCATATGCGCCTTACCCCACTGCACCAAGTGGTATTTCGTCGCCCCCTTTCTCGCAACCAGTAGGCCCCCCTTCACCACCAACAACTATTCGTCTGGAGAACCGGCGCTTGCATCTCACGCGTACTACTGGCGCCTCCAGTGAGAAGGAAATCCGGAAACGTGTATTAGCCGTCTGTCCAGCACACACGACAAACCCTATCGAGGCGATTGAGATTCCAACGCATGCTGATGGGCGACAGAGGGGCCATGCACTAATTCTTTTGCAGACAGAGGAGCAGGCGCGCTGCGTGCGAGAGCGACTGGATGGGATGAGCGTGAAAGGCTCCGACGGGAGGAAACATGCACTTAAGGTCAAATTTGCGCAGGAAGGTGCGCCTGAGAGGGCGGAAGAGTTGGCTGTAAAGATGGCAGGAATTAGCATGGGCGGTTTAGGCAATATCGAAAAAGAAGGGTCGCTTCAGGGTGTGGGGGGTAATGGAAAAGGGACTGCCGGAACGGGACAACAATCACCTCCCGAAGAGCCTGATTATGAGAGAGAGAGACGGAGAAGTAGCCTGCCAATTGCTAATGGAAGTAGTTTGGTGCTGCCTGGGGCAGCAGGGCTGTCCGGGACTGCTGTGGTAAAGGATAGGTCGGAAGTCAGCGAAGTGGTGCATAAGAATGAGGTGAAGGATGCGGAGGAGAAACTTTCCCAGAAAGATAGGGAGAGAGGGCAAGAGAAGAAGCACCATGTCTCATCAAGTGCAAGGGGTAATAATGGAAATAACAAGAGAAAGTAAAGTTAATTATAATGCTGACTGAATATTTAGTGGTCAAAGTAATTAGTTAGGTGGATATATATGTCAGGACTTCACAATATATTTATTGTTACGATACCCGCGGCTCACCTAACTTCGTTATCATGGTATATCTCGGAAACAGACAACTGCAGTAATTATACTGGCGCAGACGCAGACGGTAAATGCCAACTTGGACAATTCATATTAAGGATAGAACAACGAAATCCACTAGCAACACTGGCGACGCTGCAAGATCAACAAACATTTCTCTACACTGCATGTAGCGAAAGTTCTATCTAAATCTCAAGCTCATTTAACTTCAAGTTTCATCACCATGGCACCCAAAGATCAGAATGCCTCCGGATCTAAACCAGTGAAGTCTCGCTCAGGTAGTAAGTAGTAACTTATCTGTTCAAAAAGACGAACTCCCTAATACAGAAAGAACACCGCATCAAATCATCCCTGTTCCGTCAGCCGCCGCTCGTGAATGATTCCCACGATGCCGACCCTATCTTCGCACCAATATTCTCGAACAGCGACCGGCCATCAACATCGAACCCGTCAGGTTCACTACTCACCAACTCCACCGACCTCAGCTCAGACTCCAATATCAGTTTTCGACGCGAACGACTGGGTCTCTACGTCCAAACCTACGTTCCACCACCTGAGCCGCAATACATGGACCTCCAGGCTGCCCATAAGGAGCCACCGCCAAAGCCTGGACCTAAACCGGTCGACTACGGAGCGTGGGATCTCCCAGAACCAAAACGAGACGCTGAAACTTCCGAACCAGTACTGTGGGGAGGAGAATCTATAGGCGACAGCAGCGTCCAATGGGCTCCAACGAGCGGAAAAGGGAGGAAGAACAAAATCAAGAGATCGTCGTCTCAGCTGCATTTTCTGGAACCGCCGGTGTCGAAGATCAAAGTGGACATCAACTCGAAAGGTATGAAGTGGAGAACGATACCTATCAATGGCGGGTCTGTCACAGGGCTGGGAGACACTGAGGTGGACTGCCAATCAAATTTTTTGCCATGGGAAGCTCCTGTGGCAGGCCTCGACGTAGACAAGGAGGTGAACGGTGCCAATGCTTCATTCTTGGCTGGCAATGGCAACAATCGAAATATCCGTGACAATCACCTACAGCCACGCTCTGGTTTTGATTGCCCAGAGCCGCGCACACCGTTCGTGATAGAAGCGAGCGATGAGGAAGACGAAGAGTCAGCTGACAATGAGAATGAGGAGCCCGCGGACAATGAAGACCTGGCGGATAATGAGAACGAGGAGCAATCGGATTGGGGTATAACAGTGTAGGCTTTCCGGTTGCCATTCCCGCGTCCCTTAACAATCGCTTGAACGAAACAACTGAGGCCATTATTGTTTCTGAGCCGGAAGTTTGAAGGCAAAACATAACCTTGAACAACGTTGTCTATCAGCTCAGTCTAATTCATCGCACATTCCAAGGCACATCAATTTCTTTTTCCGTTAAACGTGATGACATTAGACTCCCTTCCCTTCTATCCATGTTCCACTCTTGCCGCCTTCCTTTCTTACCACCCTTAACCCTTCAATCCTCATCCCTTTATCAACAGCCTTACACATATCGTACACTGTCAACGAGGCAACTGACGCCGCAGTAAGCGCTTCCATTTCCACACCCGTCTTCCCTTCGCAGTCTACAACTGCTTTGATATCGATGCGTCCATAGCTCTCCTGACTGACACCGCCGTCAGCAGAAACGTCCACGGGTACAAGCTCGAGATCTAGCTGGACACGCGTAATAAACAGTGGGTGGCATAGTGGAACTAAATCAGAAGTACGCTTCGCACCCATAATTCCTGCAATCCGAGCGACGCTCAGCACATCGCCCTTCTTCATTTGATTAGCCGCGATTAGCTGCGCCGCCGTTGCATTGCTAAAGTATAGCGAACACACGGCTGTTGCTGAGCGGGAGGTGGGGTCTTTCGCGGAGATGTCCACCATGTGGGCGCTGCCGGAAGGAGTGAGGTGCGTGAGCCTTGGAGCCAACGCTGGCGAGTCGGTTGACTTTGGCGTTGATTTTGATGGTAAGCAAGTCGTGGAAGATATCATGCGTACTTTAACAGGGTTTAGTAATTGGTTATATGCTCTTGTGACTCGTGGCGACGAAGGTACGGAAGGCGGCGTTGGGAACCTATTTCCAGGGTGGTAATGCCGAAGAAACGTTCGCGGGTAGTTAGTGAGAAGGTGCAGAGGCACATGTCGCGTTGCCGAAGCAGAACGAGCTGTATGTTGCATATTGTACAGATCTTCGTGTAGATGGCTACTGGAATGGGGTGAATTCGACTTCGTAACTTTGGGTGGATCTGCTGAATGTTAGAACCTAGGTCCATGTTGGTTGTGAAGTCGCTAGTTTCCCTCGACAATAATCATCACGTGGAAGCGGCTGAATTGAGAGAAATGTGTTAAATGTTATGAATTGTGTAACAGGATAAAATATGATAACTCCCATATATATATACAGTAGATGGCCCAGCGTATATGTTCATGCACCGATATGAAGACCCTGTTAAGTATGACCGTATTCGCCAGTCGCCGCCCATAATTCGTGAATCACTTGATTGCCAGCCTGTCCCCATGCATGACCCAAGAAATCCTTTCACCCACCTATCAATATCATCGGCCGATTCTTCATGTCCTTGAGCTCCCCCATCCCGGCATGCTTCTCTTTTTTCCCCTTAACCGCTATTCCAATAACGTCCAGCAATTTACTTTCATTATTCAGCATGCCGAGTGCACCGTCCACTCGGCCTTCTCGTCGATCCATCTCGATCTTCTTCATTGCTTCAAAGGCTTCTTCATCTATCGGGTTCCCTAAATTGTTTTCCCTGAGAATGTCACGTAGAGACACTTCATCATTGCCAAACAGGCAGACCTTGAGGTTTCCATCGCTTGTGATTCGCAGCCGGTTGCAAGTGCCACAGAAATTATCTGTCATGCTCGTAATAAACCCGAACTTGCCCACAAACCCAGAAACTCTGAACGTCTTACTTGTGTCGTTCTTGTGGTCCTGCACTTTCTCTACGCTGGGATGTTTTTCTTTGATGCGATCTAGCATCTCCTGGAATGGAAGCATCTTCCCTTCCGACCATTTATTGCCATCGAAGGGCATGTATTCGATAAAACGAACTTCGATATCTTTCTCGCGCCCAAGTTCGACAAAATCAAGAATCTCCCTGTCGTTGAGGCCTCGCATAACAACACAGTTGATTTTGAGCTTTATACCGGCACCGAGGGCGTTCATTTCAAGTATTCGATCGATGGAGCGCTGTACTGCATCGAAGCCTTTCCGACGTGTCATAATCTGAAACTGGTATGGATCTAGAGTGTCGAGGGATAGATTGATGCCCGTCAACCCTGCTTCCACCATTGCATCCAGCTTCCTCCATAAGCTGATCCCATTTGTTGTCAAGCACAGGTCCTTCAGCCCTTCTCTCCCTGCCCTTGCTCCTCGTAGCTCTCCAATCTGCTGCATCATTGGCAGAATATCCTTTCGTACTGTCGGTTCGCCGCCTGTGAGGCGTATCTTCGTTACGCCTTGGGATACGAAGAGCTCGGATAGCAGGACAATCTCAGGAGTTGTGAGAAGGTGTGACGGTGGCGACTGGGGGACACCCTCTTCAGGCATACAGTAGAGACAGCGAAGATTGCATTTTTCGGTGATAGAGATACGGAGGTAGTCATGTTGGCGATAGAAGGTGTCGGTGAGGAAGGATGAGAAAGGCGCAGCTTCTTGAATGCGTTTAAAGCGTGACGGCTTGAACCCTTGCGAAGGAGCTGCAGGCGCGTCGACTGGGTAGGTTTGGTTGCGGTCTGCAGCTGGCGACTCGACGACAGGTGCAGCTGGTTCTCGCCGTGGAGCTGACTTGTGGTAGGACGCCGCTGCAATGGAGTAGCATGGTTGTTGCAGAAGAGGCCTCCGACTCGACCGCATCATCGCCACGCCACAGCGGTGGGCATATTTCTCCAGTGCCATGATTCTCCGGCTTGCTTGAAGACCACGGATATTGCGACAAATTTATGAAACAGACATTGTAGAAGTAAGTTGGACTGACCGGAGCTCAAGACAAGGAAATATGTCCGGAGATGTCTCAGAGAACCTATGCCTTGTGACTAATTACTAAAAGTGAGGGGAACAGAGTCAGGCGGGTTGCTCCGCATGCTATAGGATCCCACCGCCTTGGTGGCGGGCATCGGCATTAGCGGCATGGACACCCCAGCCTATCGCGGGGTCATTGTTTATCAGCACGCGGCGACAAAGCTACACTTTCTTTCGCGATTGTCGATTGCTAGCTGTTTCTGAAATGCAGTTCTCACGGCCGCTGAAATGTAAGCATGATGTCTTACGGCTGATAAAACTATTTCTAACTCAGTTACAGCCTCAGCGCATTGTCTTCCGAGTCCTGATGGCGCATATATTGCAACAATAATCCAGGCGAAACTAATAATCCGTACAACGCGATTCCTTCAGGCCACACGCGCAATCCCCCTACCTGCTGCCTTTTCAACGTCAATATCGAACTTTCTTTGGTCGCCTTCGTCACAGCGAATCCTTCTCTCGTCCGATAATACCATCCGCGTTTTCTCTGCCGTCACACCCCAATATTCAGCTACAATTGCATCGCCAACGTCTGAAACAACGAAAGCGGTCTATATATCGTTTGGCGCCTCCCACGATGAAGTTCTTGTTTTCTCCGACTTCGGGCTGAAGCTTTCTATATTCCATCTTACGACTAGCACGTCCATAGATATTCCGGGGCCTAAGCTATTTCATCCAGGCAATGCGGCAAAAGGCTATGGGTATCGACCCAAGACCCAGCATCTCGCCCTACTATCTCGAGGCGGCGGCAAGGATGTGATTAGTCTACATTCCAAAGAGACCTATAAGGTATTCCGATCATGGAATCCTGATACTATCGATGCCCAAGCGTTGAGTTGGAGCCCGGATGGGAAATGGCTGGCCGTGATTGAGTCAGCCGCCCAAGGGCATCGAATACTCTTCTACACGGCCGATGGCCACCTGTTTAAGGCCTGGACTGGCCCACGCCCAGCCGCAGACGAGAAGGATATAGATTGTGGTGCTGGCGTGAAGACAGTTGAATGGAGTGTTGACGGACGACAACTCGCAGTAGGAGACTACAGCGAGAGGGTGACTCTACTGTCTACGGCAAACTTCTCTGAGGCAATGAGGCTTGACCACTCTACAACGATTAGACCAGATGGCGTACATATATGGCAGGAACAGCTAAAGGCCACCCCATCCGGTCTTAGCCGCTCGTATAACCTCCAGACACAGGTAACTTGTCCGCCAACTTCGGCTTCATCGACGCCCTCTCCAGACGCCAAGTCTGGAATTGTAAGTCTCGCTATTGATGCATCGGGCACACTAATAGCCTCGCGGTGCGAGAATCTTCCGACGACAGTCTTCATCTGGGACTCCTCATCAAAAATCCTCAAGGCTGTACTAATTCAGCATTCACCCATTGCCAAGGTTACGTGGCATCCAACGATTAGCGAAGTTCTCGTAATCCGCTGCGAGGGTGACGAATCGAAAGGAGTTGCATACGTTTGGGAGCCATCCTGGGAAGAGCCTAAAATTGTTAATTTCAGCACGCAGTTGCCAGAGGGGAAAATCATGGGGAAGGCCGTGATTCGTTGGCTGAAGACATCCGACTCTAGGTATCCCGCGCTGTTCTTCAGCGACACGCATGACTGTATATTGGCTTCCATTTCCGAGGCAGGGTCTACCGACGTTGACCTGCCATGGAAAGATGCCGAAGAGAAGGCGGTGGATATATATGGGCAGCTGGAAGAGAGCCCTCTTGTTCTTGTTCCTGCCGGGGCAGGGAAAACAACGGCAAGGCAGATTATGGATAATGAGCCAACGATTACTACATTTGGAGCTCTTGGCGATATGGACGACACATTCCATTTTAAGAGATGACGCAGGCGTTAGCACAGGAGCAATATACCACAAGTCGTTTCGCAGGAATTATGACAGTTATGCATGGAATGGGGGTTTGTTAATCGGGTAAAAATGTATGACTACAGACTTTTTTCATGAGGATCAGCTTTTATTGAGGTTAGAAGACGCCGAGGAAATGGTATAATTCTAGAAATTCTACAGACTGTTTATTACCTTATTATATATCGCCCCGGCGCCGTGGTATATATACAGCTCCGTGGCCCGGTTCCAAAAATCTCGGTGTACCGTTTAAAGATTCGTTCCCAAACACTTTTATTTCCTGGCCCTTTCTTCACACACAAGGTGGGCGCTGGCGCCTCCTTTACTAGCCCTAGCAACAAACCATCCCACACCCCTGTAGATGATTATTGTCCCTTCTTGCCCTTGGTTGTCTTGGCGGATATGGAGTCCAGCGCCTTGAAGGCCTTAGCGATTTGCTTGACGCTGCTCGTAAGAAGCGCTAGGTATAACATTAGCATCAGTCTCCACGCTACGAAAGGAATATACATACCTCCTGGAATCATGATCCAGAAGAAGTTCATGAGGAAGTAGTAGCACCAGAAGTACAGGAACTCGGGGCGGCTGTACACGACTCCCTTGTAGTAATGGTCGAACATGCTGGTCGCGTAGTACAGAATGCAGCCGTACATCTGGCCAGTCGAGACGATGATCTGGAGGGGGTGGCGCAGGGGGTGCGAGGTTGTGATCAGGCCGGCGATGATGAAGCAGAGGGGGCCCCAGAGGAACTGCGACGTGGGTCAGTGATGAACGGCTGGAACATGAAATGGAGACATACGGCAGTGATGGTCTCCATGCAGAGCACGAAGGGATCAGAGGTCAGGTAGCGGGAGTCGGAAAGAGAGTACTCCTTCCACAGCTGGCCGAAGAGATCTTGTTTCGGGCCCATCAGGGTGTGGTTGACGGAGAAGTAGCCTACGATTGTCAATTGTATTCCTCACATATGGCAAAACAGTTCCGTACCTTCGAAGAAGAGGTGAATGCATCCGGCTGTGATCGTTAGTCGGTAGGCCCACCATGCGAGTTGAGGGGGAGGGGGGCATACATAGAATAAACCACCAAATGGTGGCTTTCTCTGCGAGGCGCAGGTTTGGGTGCAACTTATCGACGACAATCTGTGCGATGAGAAGAACACTTGCGCAGACGCTGCCGAATGCTGCGAGGAGCACTGGGACAGACCATTCGTTCGCGAGGTATGAGGCAATCTCGACTTCAATGGGGTAGTAAGGATGGTCGGTGATGAGAGGGTTGGTGAGGTTGGAGAGAATTTCGGAAGCCATCGTTGCGGCTGTGTTCTACTGAGAGAACGGCGGTCAGGTATATAGTGAGAGATGTGGTGGTGGTAAATCAATTCGCTCTGGTTGGGTACCCTTGAAGTTATATAAGTTTCGTTGCCGCCGTTTACAATAGTCCCAATCGGGACAAGCCGGTTTTGGCATGGTCACTGCGTATTCGGGTTTGTGCCAAATCGCGATTATAATTGGTTACGTAACACTCACCGCACGTGATGTTGGGTTTCTGTCGTCGTATTCGCATTGCTGCTGGCTGCCCCTTTCGTCTCAGTTTGGCGCGGCCATTGCTCGCTCAGTCCAATCTAAAAATTGACTTTCATTTCCACCATTTTCTTTTATTAAAGTGAATGTTATTATCGGGAGATATTTCGCCCTAATTGGAGAAAGTTCTAAAGCTTCTGTACTCTCTCATCACTATTGAATCCTTTGAACGACCCAAGTACTGGAGCTTATCAAATATTGTGGTCAACACAAGGCATGTTTGCCCAGAGATCTAAGATTGGGAGATTATGTATACAAATAAAGCCAAGGTCCACCAAAGGACCCATTCTAACTTGGCACCCACAGCCCCAAAATGAAGCCTTCCAAGCAACGTCATATCATACACTTAGGCCTACAAAAAGTTGATGCCAACTCCGAACTGGAGCCCCTTTCTTCCCTCCTCTCCACGTCTGAGCACCAGCGGTAAACTAAAATTGAGCTCAAACCTAGCTGCTGGGTGTGCATAGACTATGCCAACTCCAGCGGCAAGACTCGGTAGGCCATCTGCCAGCTTCGCAACTGTCGAAGTAACACTGTTCGACGTAGAGCCCTTCGTTTGCTGTAATGCCAAGAGTCTCCCACCGTTCGCAAAGACCTGCAGCCTTAGTGGGGTGTCCTTTCCGACCCTTGGAAATGGAAACAGTAGGTTTACAGAACCAGCAGCGAATACGTCTCCTCCGACAGAGTCAGGCCCATCTCTTGGCCCCAAGCCACCAATTTTGAACCCGCGCACATCCGTAGGCCCTCCGAGCTGAAACCTATCATTGATGCGGGATGCTTGTGGTTGGGAGCTCGTGCCGATTGGCATCGGGTATAGTAAGCCAGCTCGAAGACCCCCTGTTAACGAGATACCACTATCTTCCTTCCCTGGCAGCGGAATTCCGATGGCTCCGGACGTTTCCACTTCGGATTTCCAGAATGCCACATCTCCCTGCAGCGGGCCCCAACCAGCGAGTTCCGACACCGTTCGCATAAAGTAGCCGCTCGTTGGTAGGAACGGGTGGTTCCGTCGCTCTCTGAACCACGTGTGAGTGATGCTGCTCTTAACGCTATCACCAGCGTCATGTCGAACAGACGGAGATGCGTTTGCTGCGAGGGCAGTTATCTGTCGCCATGCCCCTGTGTATGCTACCTCGTGCCTGCTATCGCCTTCGGCCCATCTAATCCTGGCATTACCACCCTTGAGAACCTCTTCATGACTAGCCCATTGCTTTTGAGTCGAGCTTGCAAAGCCGTCCAACGAAAACCGAATATCAGGATCGCTCAAGATCGGTGTGTCAAAGGTTGCAGTATATGATGATCTTGTTCTTGTGCCAGCAGAGGCGTTGATATTGAGAGATTCGGCCCCACCAAAGATGTTTCGCAGGAGAAGGTTGCCGTATGCTGAACCTTCTGTGTTTCCAAGGTCCGTTCCGGTCTTCAAAGCGATCCTTCCCTTTTCTTTCACCGCAAGGAATATATCAATGTCGGATGTTGTAGATAACGGGTCGGTGGAGTCGGGTTTGTCGATGAACATGGAAACGCCCTCATGGTAAATATCTGGGTTGGGTTGTTAGTATCTTCCCCCTGTGACCCAAGGCAAAGTGCTCACCAAATCTCCGTAGCTTGTCGGCACTTCTACCAGCTAGCTGCAAGGCCTCCTGTAGAGTATATGGGCGGTCATTGTTCGCGCTCAGTATAGGAGCGAATAGTCGATCAAGGAAGCTCTTCCGGGTATTCGTAGCTCCAATGACGCGGATGGATGAGATGGTAACCGGGAGAGTAGAATTGGAAGATATCTATTATTATGAGCTTCGTCCTTGGCTATCCTTCAAACCCTGGGGACTCACTAAATCTTGCAATCTTTGCTGCGCTTTTGCATATTGCGCCTGAACCCTTTCTTGAACTGCCTTTTCGCGCTCCTCCAGCACCTTTGGGTCGATGTCGCGCTTTAGGGCCTCAAAGACCTAATTCTCAAGTCAGTAAGTCTAGCCGCACTCATATATAGAGTCTGACTTACCTCGCCTTCACTATCTTGGAATGCCATGACTCTGCCGGACGTCAACGAGCAGGGTGACAGATAAATTGGAGTGAGGCGGCTTACGTAAGCATCCGGATTGGCTTCGTCTTGTGAAAGTAGCCTCAAGTGGCCAGAACCTGGGACCGATTTTCGACCAGAACAATCTTTGTTACAGTAGTTTACCTCGACTCGGTCACTCTCATTCACTTCGATAATCGCCTACACCCCGGCGAACCGTTTTGCGCAGAGAACTTTCACTCAAAGTACACCTAAAACACCCCACCACACCATCGCCTCACCCTCGGCTTCAATATGGCCAGCCGCGCAGCCAACAAACGGGTTTGTTACCACTCCAACGAAACTACTCATGAAAACATACTGACAGATTTAGTTAACCCGGGAATACAAGACGATATCCGAAAACCCACCGCCATACGTTGTGGCGCATCCCTCCGAGTCCAATATCCTCGAGTATGTCTTATCCTCAGACCACCAGACCACCAGACCAAACTAACATGGCGCAGATGGCACTACATAATCACCGGCCCGGAGAAGACTCCCTACTATAACGGACAATACTGGGGAACACTTATCTTCCCACCGGACTACCCCTTCGCTCCGCCTGCGATCCGTATGCACACACCGTCGGGGCGCTTCCAATCATCCACCCGGCTATGCCTATCCATCTCCGACTTCCACCCCAAATCCTTCAACCCGGCCTGGGAAGTGTCCACGATCCTCATCGGTCTCCTCTCCTTCATGACATCCGAGGAAATGACGACTGGCTCCGTCGCCGCCACAGAAGTCGAGCGCAAGTGGACCGCCGCCCGCACCCGCTGGTGGAATTCGACTGGCGGTGGCTCCTCCTCCCGTCTCCTCCCCGGCATGCCCGTGCCAAAGGGCAACGGCGCTATCAAAGCCGGCGACGGTGGTGCAAAGTTCCGCTCCGAGTGGCCAGAGCTAGACAAGGAGAACTGGAAGTGGATGGAGGAGAACAGGATCAACCCCGCGACGGGAGACCGGATGCCGGACCCGAATGCGCCGGTGTGCTCGCCGCAGGCGGCAGCGTTTGGCCGGCGGCCGAGCGGGAGCGCAGCCACAATCGGGGCCGCGGTGCATGGGGGGCAGGTGGCGAGGGAGGTGGGACAGAGCTGGATTGCGAGGAATAAGTTGTTAGTTGCTGGGGCGGTGATCTTCACATATGTGCTGATTGCACGGCTGCTAGGGGATGGCACGGTTGATACTTAAAGAACTGGCAGTTGCCATAATGTAATGGCCGTAATGTACTATACGACTGGAGTTTGGCGTGTGGGCGGGGCATACTGGGAGTCTGGCGATGAAAGGGTAGATGGTGTTTAACCATGATGATACGGATAGTAGAAGTAGTATTAATATCTGTACTGATTACGATGCTATATTTACTTATACGACCACACGAAGGGTCTACTCTTAGACGTCTGGCACGGACTGATGGACGAGGTCACCTTCATTTATGTACGAGTTAGACTTGTAGGCTTTCCCGCGAGAAAATGCAATCAAGAATTCACATCAGACACATGTCATCCATGAGGGTATCGTTGGTATGTAGTCATTGTATTGCGAACGTTGATCGCAGTCGTCATTAAAAGCCATGCAGTTCTCAGTATCAAACCGCCCACCCCCATTCGTCAAAACCAGCAACACAGCATATCATTTCGCCATCCTCAGCCTCTCTGTTCCATCCCCCCTACATGCAATTCCATCCGTTGTTGTCAAATCGGCCCATCGCGCAAGTGCCGCATGGTGTGAAGTGGGTGAGATCGAAGTGTGGAGGTTGGGCAGCCAGAGGGAATTTATTTTCCGCACGAGGCGCAAGAGCAGCTGTCTCCGCAGTTGCCTGTGGTGGTTTCTTGTCAGTTACGTGCTAGCTTATGGTGGTTGTGATCTCGGGCATCATTCGATCTGGCTGGAGGGTTGTGGGAGCGGGGTTGATGGCTGGTGGATGGCAGAGGTTGTGGAACTTACAGGTAGAAGAGCCGGAGCATCCACAGTCACCCATGATGTCTGATTTGGAGGTTTGGTTGGTGTTTGGTTTGGTTTTTGGAGTTGGTATTGGTTGATTTGATTGTAGGTTTGGTTGTTGTTGGATGTTAAAGAGGCAGAAAGGGTATCGGGGCTGTCGAGGTCTTTCTATAATGTCAAAGCACAAGTACTGGAGTGTTGGCGGGGTGTTTATTTATCTCCCTCTATCCAATGAAAGGTCGCGCCTTCCTCCTGTTTTGCTCATATCAGCTCACTTTACTACGGTGGGGGCGGGGGTATCAGAAGACAGCGGTAGCAAGGAAGCTAGGGAAACTACGACCCCACTTGAGCGCCAGAGCAAAGATGCTTTGATGCTTTCTTTGGTTGATACTTTGTTATTTTGATACATTGAGTGAAATTTGCGCGGGGATGACATTGTTATGGAATTCAAACACTAATCGCCTACCTGTGAAAGAATCACTTGGTGAGGTTTCGCCGCATATAATGAAAATCATGCTAGATGAGCCTTTTGTGCTGCTTTTAGTCTCCAACATGCCCCTCCCCCCACCTTGATCCCCACCAGTCAGGCCTCAAACCGCCATGCTGTGTCAACCTGATGGATGCAGGAGGCGTTTCTGAACGTGTAAGCAAGGTGGCCAAGGTAGCTACCGCGCTGATTTTCTTTTGGTATCCGAAAGATGTGACATCTGCCGCGGAGGGGTGTGGTGATACAGGGCGGGCAATATTCAGTATGAAACCGACCCTTCTGAACCCCCCTTCTACCCTTGATTCTTCTCACTACATACCGGTAGTACTACCGGCTCTGGTGTCCAACCATGGTATGTTTATATTAGCCACACTCAACGCCAGCCGCCCGTAGCCTGGATCTCCGTATTCTCCTCCGGCCAACTCGCGAGAGGTGTATAGAGGTACGGCCAAGCTCGGCTTATCCCCATCCTCAAGCTCCAGCCAGTTGCGGCTGGCCCAGAGGTAAAACTACTCTAGAATACAGTGGCAGTGCAACTAACGAACCGGACTCTCGGCTCTATTGTGTAACATGACCACGCATCAACCAACACATGGAAGGATGTCAAACCATGGCGTGGGGTTGTTCCGCTTGGTTGATCGGTTGGCACAACCCTTATCTGATTGGTCTGGGCGGAGATATATGAAATATTACTCGCTGTTAGACGTTACGCAGCTACTACAAGGCTACATGAAGTTATGTTATAGACTATGCGCCGGGGAGGACGTGGAGAGGTTTTGGGTAATCGCGGTACGTAAAGAGCATTCTAAGCTTTGATCGAGATCTTACATGGCATAGTATTCCACTGTTTACGTTAGGCCACCAGCCAGTATGGGAACCAAAACCACATACTGAAAATCTTATATGCTACAACATGCTTTGGAAGGGTCCTGGGTTCTTGTTTGTAGCAACATCGTCCCTGTTGGACTGATAGCATGAAAGCTCAGAGGCACAGCATCACCCGGCACCAA
This sequence comes from Pseudogymnoascus sp. VKM F-4516 (FW-969), assembly GCA_000750815.1. Classification (NCBI taxonomy): domain Eukaryota; kingdom Fungi; phylum Ascomycota; class Leotiomycetes; order Thelebolales; family Thelebolaceae; genus Pseudogymnoascus; species Pseudogymnoascus sp. VKM F-4516 (FW-969). The sequence goes on along the minus strand of JPJZ01001208.1, from coordinate 29,145 downwards.
CCAACATGCTAGAGTACTAGAATGCTCTCATTCTTGCATACTCCAGGAGGGTGTACTGCGAATATCTTTGGCGGCATTTCATTTGCAAGTTACTTCGGAACACCGCGCCCCTCTCCCATATCTGCTTTCACCGGATACGCCCGCTCCCAATAGCCACATCCCGCTTCAATAAGTGGGTCAAAGCAAGAAACTGCTGTGCAACTTTACTGTAGCACAATCATATATGGAACTTGTTTGTAACAGGTCCACCAGCTTCAGGCCGACAAACACAAAATGTGGGAAAGCTGAAAGTGTGGTGCATCCGGATTTCCGTATTGGGATCTACCGGCAGAACTCGCGTTATGACTTTCCTTTTTATCCCACGTTCCGCTTGGCATCCTGTGACCCCCCTCAAAAGGGCGCCCAGTGGAAGAAGTAGGGCGTCAAGGTGATAGGATGCCTCACCTATTGACTGGTTGATGATGGTGGGCACACCTCCCCAAGGCCGAGTCATGGTGTATATAAAGCTTGAAGACCACATCGATCTAGATGAGAACTCCAAAGCTCTTTGATATCAACACACTCAATACAAATCAACACACCAACACACAAAACCAAACCCCCAAGAACTTCTATCGCCATCATGCCTGCCTGCTCTTGCGCTACTGCTTGTGAGTGCCTTACGCCACCTGACCTGCCATGGATATTGAGCTGATAATATTTAGGCTCCTGCGAGACAGGATGCAGCTGCTCCAGCTGCGGATGCGCCAGCTGCGCGAAATAAGCGGTTTCATCTATCACCTTCCGCTCTGCGACTCTCGTTCCACGTCTCCGACCCTCGTGCAGACTTCACTGGGCGGGTCAGCGATGACAAGATCACATATGAGGGTGCAAGTTGGAGGTGTTGAGAGCTCGGAAAGTGCGGGGAATATATAACTGCTTTTATTCTGATTATATCATTTATCACAATGAATTTGAAATTTATCCCCGAAGTGATAATGCGCAGTATCAACGCAAGCCATGAACAGTGTGAACCATAGTATGAGACTACCCTTCGTCTCGAAGCATTCCGTCCAATCATTGGCCGCGCCCTTGACAACTAGCCTCGGCGCGGACAAGGCCTTATCCACCACTCAAATTCTTATCGATTAGGGCCAATAGGCGAGATGGTGGGGTAAAATCGTATCGCTCTAAAAAGTCTAATGGTGCCAAAGTCTTGGCGTTCCCGCCTTCACAAGCCACTGACGAGGAAATATTTCTGAACGAATATTCTCACTATCCCCTCACTCAGGAACTGCTATAAACACCCCTCCCATCACTGCCAAACTAACCGCAACGATGGCTATCGAAAAAGTCTACCTCACATACAACGAGGTAAGCTTACCCCTCTGATTTTTCCCCTCCTCTGTACCCCGCCTTCTCGCTGACCACGAACCCCCCGCTAGATCCACCAGCTCTGCCAGGAAGCTGCGCCCAAGATCCTCAATGAGTTCAACCCGCAACTCATGATCGCCATCGGCGGCGGCGGCTACGTCCCCGCGCGCATGCTGCGTTCCTTCCTCAAGCGGTCCGGATCGCCCAACATCCCCATCCAGGCCATCGGTCTGTCGCTCTACGAGGAGCTGCCGTCGACTACATCGGGAACGTCGACACCGGGGGATGTGGAGCAGCCGGGCACCAAGGTGACGAGGACGCAGTGGTTGGATTTGTCGAGTTTGGGAGAGATGTCGAACTTGATCGGCAAGAGGATCTTGATCGTGGATGAGGTTGATGATACCAGGACAACGCTTGAGTACGCCGTTAAGGAGCTTGAGAAGGATGTCGAGGCTGCGAGGCAAAGGTTGGGCATTCAAGGCGAGACTACATTCTCTATCTTCGTGCTTCACGTAAGTTCTTCTGGGGGGGGGGTTTACATGCAGATGGTTTGGGGAGCAAGGCTGACAAAAAGCAGAACAAGGAGAAGGAGAAGAAGGGCAAGCTGCCAGAGGAGCTGCTCAAGGACGACCGCTACTTGGCCGCGAGGACGGTGGGAGATGTCTGGATTTGCTACCCGTGGGAGGCGACGGACATCATTGAGCACGATGCCATGGCCGCAAAGCAGTCGGGGATGTGAGGTAGGGATGGAGAGGGGCGTTTATACAGACTTCGATATTAAAGCTATACATAGAGCTATACATATACGCGGCAGTTCACTTGGGAGAAGAGACTTTTCACGGCTCTCGAATTACGCAGAGCCTGGGGGCGGGATGTGACGGTGAAGTCGAACTCCCCGTGCCTTGAGGACCCCCCAACCCCCCAGCCCATTATTTTCCTCACGGCTTTCGTCAAAAGACCTCTCAAGCTCCAAAGGCGAAAATTATGGAAACCTAGAGCCAGTTTTGTTTGCCGAATGTGATAATAGTGATACTCTACTAGATACTCTACGATTTGGTGGCCGTCCGAAGGTAGATGCAGAGAGTAGTAGCCGCAGACAAAGGTTACAGGTCGCGCGCTTATGGAAATTAGCCACTATCAGAAATATGAAGGCGCATTCATCCCGAACTTGGAATTTAAGTATGTCTGAGAGAGTACGATATTGCCGGAGTGGCAACCAGGTAGTGGCGGAAGGGTGACGACAGGGGAGTGACGGTGGGTGGTGGCTGTAGGTGGGAGATGTTGGCAGTAGCAATATTGACTGGTGACAGTATTGGGAGGTGACAGCAGTGAACAAGGCTTGCTCGGCGGACCTACACCCACTAAAAGAACCGATCGAGGTCTGATTATAGGTTCTTCTGACCATCCCGTTCTTATTACTGGTGTCAAAATCCTCAGCTTCGTTTAGCTCCACAGTTGATGGCATTGAGCGGCTTGGTGGGACAAACTATGTAGAAGTGACAACTTCCGTTTGTGGGTTGACAAGGTTGCAGGGTGGCTGAAAGTCTTGTGCACACAGATTTAATGCTATCAGGCGTCATATTTGCGATTTTGAGGGGCGTTTCCTTGGCTGTGATATTCCTCACTCTCCTCCTACGCAACGCCTTAATGATAATAACTCATCCCCCGCCACACAATTTGAACAGCATAATATGTGATGATGGTACACGAAATAAGGGACGGCTGCTCGTCAGGCGCTGGACTGCATCAGAGGTGTAGTTCTACAAACCGCTTGGGGAGTATTGCTTGACACACCTGTATCCAAAGGCAGTCGAGCAGCCCTGGCAAAATGAGTGTAATCAACGGTGGCTTGGTCAACTCTCTGATATTGAACTATTTCCTCATCCTGTATCTCATATAGAGACGACTCACCCCAATATCTATCTTTACGCCAACGTCCTGGGTTTCGAAAAGGTGTTGTGGAAGTTATCACTTTCAAACTGCAGACAATCACCCCTGACCCGTCTTGACGTGAACATCGGTCGCAACCACTCGGGCTTAGTTCTACTTTTTGTATCTCTTTCCAATAATAATGGACCAATAAATGAACAGAAGCAATTGCATAGCAACTTAACTAGGCTGGTGACGTTTATCCTAAGAATAGACTCAACGAAACAGATATTCTCATATTCTAGACGAGATTCTCGGCTCAGCTTTCAGCTCCTCATAAATAATGTCCGCCACAGCCTGCATGCCCTCCAAATTAGGATGGAACCCAAACGTCCCATTCATCCCGCTGACCCAGGGCTCCTTCGACCCCACTGCATGCTCGCGACTGAGCTCGCCAACTGAAATGAGCTTCACGCCTGGACGAGCCTTGGCCGCTAACTGATATGCCTTCTCAAGAGAGTCCGCAACACTCCTATGATGACGGATACGTTCTTTACCAAGAGGAATATCTTGGATCGGGTCGTCGGAGCCAAACACAGTCGGATACTCGACTAGGATTATAAGAGCCTTGGGAGCGATCTTGCGGATCTCGTCAATAATGGCCGTGAAGCGGTCAGCGACACCCTGGCTGCTAAGGTCCTCCGCGATAGGCAGCAGCCTGGAAAGGAGACGGCCACTGAATGTTGTACTCCAGGTGTCTCGCATTATACCAGTGATATAGCCTATGTCATTGCCGCCAGCAGAGATGGTGACGACGTCAGCATCAGCGGGTATGCCTTTTATCTGTGGCTTGAAGCTGATCACATAGAAGTACTTTTGGGATACAGACAGTATGTTTTTGAGTGTAGCCCCTGAAACGGATAGGTCGGCAAGCTCAGCACCCAGCTTCTTTGCGAGGATGCTGGGGTAGTTGTTTGCAGAGCGCTGTGCAAATCGATCCACGATGGGTGGGATACCTGGGCCAGCGGCTACCGAGCTGCCGAGAGCAGCATACTTGAGAGGGGCCATTGTGAAGAGGGATCAGGATTTATTATAGAGTGATGGACTGGATAGCGGAAATATATATGGTGGTTGTTCGAAGATTGGTTATATGGTACTGTCGGACTAAATCACGTGTGGTGAGATTGCTGACACCATTAGCTACAAGACAATCACGTAAATTAAGATTGCGTATATGCTTTAGTTGAGAGAAGTTTATAGGAGATTTGTAGCATCCTGAAAATGACTTTTGAAGTGAATACAGATCGGCCAGTCGTGCATGAGGTCCTCGGGGCGGCCAGAAAGGGTTGGCGGCACCTTTCCTGTTGGCGACCCACTGGCTTCCCCGTGCAAAATCACTGACATCTTAGCAGGCCAGTGCACATCTCAAAAGATTCGATCTGATGCTCTAAAGTCCCCGTATCCAAACCCAATCACAAGTCGTGGAGCAGGGAAGTCTATAATATTTGAGCTTCGGCAGATAAAACTATTACTCACCGCCTGTGATCTGATAGTCTCTGACTGTACTGAACTGCGGACATACGGGAGATACGAGCGTCCGGTCAGCGAGGCGGCCTTAATATCTCCACTTGGATCGGAATAGAGGAGAACAGGCGTGGATATATCCTATGTTTCGTCACGTTTCTCGGAATGCGACGTCAGCATATCGCTATCGCCCCACGCGGAGTTCAATCAGGTCTCCACTATTATGGCCATTGGAGGCACCAGAGCCCTTCAAGATTGAGTAATCAGTCACCAACACAACTGGCCTTCCTTACTTTAGCTACAGTATCTCACGGGAGTGCTAATATAAGCTCGCCATCTAGGGGTATAAAACGTCAACGCCCCTCCCTTCTCCAACCCCCGATTTATCACATTCGACCCCGCCTTTTTCGTGTTCTCGCCCAGAAACATAAATACCCCACACGACCCCTCATCGTGCCCCCTCATCTGCAACTTCACCCCTACCCAATTAATTCCCCAATAACCACCATGGGCGGCGACTCAACCCCAATTGAAGGACACCTCCTCGTCGTCTGGGGCGTCCCCGAGCCAAAAGCTGAGCTAGATGCGCTGCGTAACAAATACCCCAGTTTAAAAGTCACATACAGACAAGCCACCGTCGCCTTCAGCGACCCCGCAACCATCGCACGTCTCTCAGGAGAAGAAGTCAGCGACGGTACCAGTCCCCACCCACAACTTCCTGACACTCCCTTCTAACATGCCCAAGATGAATGGCTCTCCGCTACCCACCTTGCAACGATGTCATATCTCCCCCCCGCCCACCTCATCCCCGCTATCGCCAAGAACCTCAAGTTCATCCAGCTCACGTCCGCGGGTGTGAACCATCTCGCCGCCCACCCCATCTTCACATCCACCACCATTCCAATCTGCAGCACTTCTGGTATTCATGGCCCCCCAATCTCCGAATGGGTCGCGCTCCAGATCCTAGCCGATAGCCACCTGCAGCGTACCATGTACCAGTGGCAATCTGAGCGGCGCTGGCCACGGGCTGCGGGAGACAGTACCCTGGGATTCCGCGATAGCGTTGGGCGACGTGTAGGGATTCTGGGGTATGGAAGCATTGGGCGGCAGTGTAAGCCACCTCCTCCTCGCTCCTAAAACGAACCATTTAGAAGAAACTTGAGCTGACTCCCCACAGCCGCACGTGTCCTCTCAGCAATGGGTATGGACATAATTGCCTACACCGCCAACCCCCGTACCACCCCAGAATCAAAGCGCGACACTGGCTTCATTGTCCCCGGCACGCTCGGCGACCGAGAGGGCACTTTACCCATTGCCTGGCACAGCGGAACCGACAAGGCGTCCCTGCATGCCTTCCTCGGCGCGGACTTGGACTACGTGCTCCTCGCCCTCCCTCTGACTGGGTCAACCAAGCAGATTCTTGGGCCAGAGGAATTCGAGATTTTGGGACGTAGCGAGGCTTTTGTACTGAATATCGGGAGGGGGGAGAGTATAGACCAAGACGCCTTGATTGCAGCACTTAAAAAGCCACTTGGAGAGGGAGGTTTGAGGGGAGCGGCGCTGGATGTGGCGACGCCGGAACCGTTGCCGGAGGCTAGTGAGCTGTGGGGGCTGAAGAATGTGACGATTACACCGCATGTGAGTGCATGGAATGGAAGGTATTTAGAGCGCACAATTGGGGTGCTGGAGGAGAATTTGGGGAGAGGCGCGAGGGGTGAGGGGTTGGTGAATGTGGTTGATAGGAAGAGGGGTTATTGAAGAAATAGGCAGTTTGTGGATTGGATCGATTCTTTAGAATACACAAAAGGCACAGGAGCAATTCTGAGCGGAATATCCAAACCGTTTAAAACTATGTCTATATATCAAAAAATCGCCGCTTATTTATCCTTCATAGCCTGCTCAATGAGTAACTCTACAACTGCAGAGTCCCTCTCCCACATCGCCATAACAAACGCACCCGTCGGTCCCGTGATAATCGTATACCCGATCGTCTTCAGCACCCATGTCACTCCAAACGTCCTGGAGCTCACATTCCGCGCTTGTAGCGCGGCCCACACGAGCGCCGCAGCACCGGACACGAACATATCCCAGATGAGGAAGGTATGGATCCCGCGGACAACACTGACTGTCTCGAACGGCGGTAGTGGCACGGGAGGGAGGAAGACCGAAGCGAAGGAGACGTTGCGGTATGTGCCGGCGATGGGGAAAACGTCCACGAGCCACTCGGGGAGGAGGCAGATAGCCAGGACGTTGACGTGGAAGACACCGCAGATGAAGAGGGCGCCGATGTATAAGGGGCGGGCGTGCCAGAAGTATCCGACCATTTTTGCCTCGTCAGATTTGAGCTTAAAGCCCTTGCCCTGGTCGACCGCTTTGAAGAAGCTGCCGAGGAGGTACTGGAAGGCGACGGTGTATAGGGGAAAGAATTGCCAGGCGGCAATCCAGCCTTGCCAGCTGCTGTGAGAGTTGATGGCGGGGTAGGGCAGCATCATGCATATTGTTGGGAAAAAGTAGGCGAGAAGGAAGGAGAACGGGAGGACGTTGAGGTCGGTGCTGTGGACTCTGAGGAGGTTCATGAGCCCGGTCGGAGAAGAGGCGCGAGATATAGTCGAGGTGAGAGTGGTAATGAGGAGGAAGGCGGGGATGACGGTTGCGAGGCCGAGGTTTTGGAAGAGAAAGCCAACAAGGCCGACGCTGGTGGTATTAGTGCGGTTCAAGCTACATGAGAAGAAGCTGGTTAGGGGGGCATACTGGCTGGCAAGACTGCCTTTATTTCCCTCCCTGAGACTCTCCAATAGGAATAAGGCCCATTGCACGCCAAACTGTCCGATCATCCACAGCCAAAACAGATAGGAACTATCGTCTCCTGCGTGAGTGAGAACGCCGAAGAAGGGCGTGAAGTTAGTAAGGTAGGTATCAAGCGGCTTGATGCCTGTAAAGACACGCTTGAATTCCCCCTTGGAGACGGGAAAGGTATCGGCTTGCACCATTTCGCCCAGCGATTGGAAGAGGCCATTGTTCGCACTCTGGTAAAAGTGCAGGTAGGCACCAGTGAGGGTGAGGGCGCCGAGAACTGCAGCAGTGCGAGTACGAAATGCGGTGTTCTCACGAGACGGCGGTGGGGTCGCGAAGGTGACGGATTTCGCCCGCTTTCTTGGGGTGGCAGTGTCTGTCATACTGGACATGGCGGACTTAAAAACGGTCTGCTCGTGAGTATAGAGGGGTACAGGAGATACAATTGTAACAACTGCGCTCACTGCAGAGAATGAAACGCAGGAAGCAAGAAAAGAGACGTTGTACCTACTGTCCTCAACGCGCTTACTGGCCGTGCGTGGGCGGGTGAATTGGACACAAGGCTCCGACAAAACGTTGGCAACGATCCGCGTTGGCCAGATTGGGACGAAGTATGGAGACTGTATTGAAACGCACGGGCTACAGTTGCGGCGCGGCGGGAGTATCTCCGAAGCTATAGCGTCGTGGAAAATAGCGAGTATGACCAGGATATTTGTTTCTCCGGTCGACGACCACTGAGCCTTGGTCACTTCAGCGTTCATGTTAAAGTTAACCAGCTATACATAGGATAGTTTGCTCTATTTAATAATGTGACAGCTTGGAGGCTGCTCAAAAGGGCAGCGTTTATCACTGTTTTATGCAGCTCACTTGCCCAACTTTCAATACTCCCACACCCCTAAATTTCATATATGCGACCCGTTTCTCTGCGTCTGCTCTTCTCCATGTCAACTAATAGGAGCACACATTCATGACATGTGAACACTCTATGTATTCTCCATGCATTATATCTCCCACCTACTAGATGGGGTCCAAATCATCTCGCATGGTGTATTCTCTTGGCTACCACAGCACAACTCGCACCTCGTGCTCTCGCCATTGCCAACCTATAGTGGACTGCACATAGTTCCCTCTGATCCGTGTAGGTCTCTACAGAATTCTCATCTCAGATACGCATCAGAGTGACAACACTCTCAATGCAAGAGTTATTATTAGATTACAACCCCTTCCACCTCTGTACGTTCTGACATTACTTATAGGCTCTATCTCCGGAAGGATTTCCTTGGAATATTGATTCTAAAGGTAAACGTCCAAACAAACAGACGGCCCAAGGAATCTCAAGAAAATCAAGCGCATATTCCTATGACCGCAGGATGCACACTGCGCTGCAGTGAGACGTAGGCTCAGCGGTACTGCAAACCTACCAATAAATAGACAGCAATATTTGAGACGTGCGATCTAGATGCCTCCCTGCCCACAGCCAAGTCAATGTAATTGAGGAGACGAGGAAAAAGAGGTGGGCTATTGTTATGAATATACGGTGTTATTATCTCGCCAATGACGACAGAGCCTTCAGCTTCTTTTTCTCCTCATTTGTACTTGACTGGTCGGTTAATCCTTACCAGGAGCATTGCTAATATATCGTGCGGTCCGATACCGTGGGGTCTGATATCGTGGGGTCCGTTTACAACAACGCTGTTGAGGTTGAGGATTTTCTGCTTTAACGTTGAACTATTTAAACAGCTCGCTCCCGTTTCTACAATGCTCATCTTGCTACATCCATAATTTTGAAATAGCCAAAAATATCAGTTCCAATCCAATATCAACTCTCACCAATCGATATTCTACTACGGCCGCATATCCATAATGCGTCTTCAAGCCCTCCTCATGCCGATCCTCGCGCTTGCTACCCCAGCTTTATCTTGCGTTAAGTTCTCCATTGATTATACTTGCCAGGGTACTAGTGCGTTCTTCAAAATCAGTTTAAGATATCTCTTACTCACCTAAAATCAGCTTCTGGGTCGTGCAACAATGGGGGCCTTTACAGCACGAATGCAGGTCTGACGGATGAGGGCAAGCAAGTTTGTTCGTTGACAAACCGGCCAGGACCAGTCCCGCACTGCAATCGTATTGGATTAGACTGCATTGGGGGACATACTGCGTACTTCGACGAGAAACGCGTGGTTCATTACACACGTGGCACATTTTCAGGTTCTTTCGATACTGTCGAAAGACGCGAAGGTAACCATTGCTGGTATACCGCGAATGTGTGGGGCTGTTAGATAGATAGAGTCCTGGATTAGAAATTTTACACGTAGATAAAATATCGGATCTCATGGTATTTAAGATAGAATAAAAGAGAGTTTCACTCCAGACCAAAACTTTACTTTCAACGCCCCATTTGGCTCGAAGGGTGGATGAACGAGACTGGAAGCTATAATTTTTTGGTTTTTAAAAAAAAAACAAGTAAACAAGACCATAGTCCAAGGAACGAGATTCGTAGTCTATACCTCCCTCTCCCCATTCCCTAACTCCACGGGGGCACCTCTGTATAGCGCATCCGCATTATAAGCCTTTCCAATGCTATTTTCCCGAGAAATTCCCTTCGATCCCTCCATCTCATGTATAAATACTGGAGCATCCAACTGTTTGGGGGTTCTTTGAGCATCAAGCTCTGATATTTCCCGCGCATGGATACCTTCACCCCTATAATTCCCTGATATGTCCGGACCATAGCCGCCTTCAGTCCTATATTTCCTCTTGCGCCGTCTCATAAATAGCCATAGACCTATACAGACAGACACAACAGCGCCTATTCCGACCGCAGACCCGATCCCTGCCATTGCTCCTATGGAGAGCCCGCTAGATTGTGTTATGGGTGCTTCTGTGGAGGGCAATATAGGTGTTGTCGCTGGTGTAGTTTGTGAAGAGCTTGATGAGGGTGTTGTGGAAGACGCCAAAGAAGAGCTTGGGGAGGTAATTGTTGTTGAAGTTGGGCCAATTGTTAGCGGGATACTGATTGCAGCGGGGGTATCGCAGCAAGCTGTATTTGACCCACAACACCAAGCCGTGGCTGTTGAGGCGTCCCCACCACAGGGAGCGACTGGGGCGTTGCCATTAGTATCCTAAATATTATGTTAGAGTCTAGACAAGTAGATGTGTGATTTAGATGTTAGGAACATACAATAGGGCAATCGTTAAACGCATTGAGACAGTATTCACTCTCCCATGTTTGGTCACTACAGCTTTGGCGCCAGTATTGATTGGCACCAGAAATGCTTGTGTTCGATATCGTAATTCCGTTCGGAAGACTTCACTTCCAAATTAGCACTTCTTATTTTATAGATCGTGTTTCAGGAGTATATTTCATAAAAGGAAAGATGTCACATACCAGCCCAGGTCTGGAGGATAATTGAACATGCTTTCGTCACTGCTCACTCTATAGCACATACCAAACTTCTGGTTTTGATTGCATGGGACCTTCAATATCGTGGAGCCAGTAGAAGCCCTCTTACAAACCAGTCCTGGGAGCCTATTTTGTTAGAAACCCGAGGAAGTTACATACGAAGAGTGGGCCTGATAATGCATGGTTGCCATCTTCTCGATAACATGCAGTTGATACTGCTATAGCAAAGGACGATGTAAACAATACAATGAAAGAAACATAGGAAAGAAAGTTTTGCGCCATTTAAGCATTTTCGTGCAAACGAGACATGAACATAAGGCAAAGCAAATCTTTGAAGTGAAAGAAGCAGACCTTTGTAAACTTTAAATGTCCGAGACTATCGTCAACAACCAACAAGTCATGCATGTATGTCCTCTACTGTCCATATACAAAATGTTACAGCACAATCAACTGGATGGTTTTAGCGCTCAGGTCCGCATTGGCGTTTGGCCAGATGAAACATTACGTCGAGTGGGTGTGGGCGCTTAAAATATATTCTCCTAAGCGCCCAGATCCCATGCCACGACGACCGGTGGCCAATACGCGAGCCTTGCCACCAACACATTGGACCAGCCATGGATGGACACGGCAAACCTACCTGCGTGATCCTGAGATTACTATGAGACGTTGAGAAGTCGTCGGGTTTGTGCGTGAATTTGGTATGAGGCCGCCAAATGCGCGCAGGCCAGGATGCTGAAAACTGCGTCCCTTTTGCCATCTCATAGTATATTGCACCAAGTACTACTATATTACAATTAATTTATTGCACATTACGATATAGCTAGGTTGAAAAGCTCCCACCATCTCTATTTTATATTTTTTTTTGAAAAAAGAAAAAAAAAAAGCTAGATCTGAAAATGACGCTTTTCATCCATGTATCGATGCTGAAGTTGTGCATACGGATGGAAGTCAACGCCCATGGTCGATAATCTCTAGATAACATACTACAAATAAGTCAGTTTCTCACATGTTCTATACCTCGATAAAAACTGGTGTCTTGGACTTACTGGAATGAATAGATATGGCACCTCTTTCTCATACTGCTTCCAAGCCTCACCATACTTCCTTCGACACCTTGCAATGTCCCTGTTTGTCCGATGGATAATCATGACCAGAAAGAATATGGGGTAGAACCAGGGGAAAGGGCTCCTAATACCAGACAATTAGTATCTGTGATCTTTGTCTTCAGCTAACAAGACTTACTTGAATCCCGTGATCAGGCCCCAGGAAATAGCGAAGAACATATCGGGAATGTAATTGGGCTTCCGCACAATGGCAAACCAGCCGTCCACCATGATGCGATCACCGGCCTCCGTCTCGATGGCTTTGGGGTTTTCAATGTACTGCCAGGGCATTTGTGGGAAAGTTTTGCGTCTGATGAGCTGGCCTCTCTCCATCTGGCGGAAACCGTTCTTCTGGCCATTGGAAGAATCCCACATCCAGTAAAAAAAGAGGTATAAAACGAAGAGAACGACCAAGCCATAGCGGTTCCAGCGATATTCGGCCGGATCGTGATTAGCAAGGTAGAGGGCGCAGTGGCAGTAGGTAAATGGCACCCCTGCCATATTCCAGAAAGTGAGGATGAAGCCTAGCTTTTCGAAGTACATGTCCCTAAAGTAAAAGGTATGGGGTCAGTTGGATCCATGGAAATGAAAGGGATAATATTGATTTCCACTTACCAACTCGTAATTATCATCTGCTCCGCCTTGGCACAAGCATTGGCGTATAGAAAATGGGCCATGAGAAGGAAAGACACCTCCGCTGAGACGTATCCGTACGTCTCGTACTGGCGAGCAGCCACAGCGCAACTGATGAGAAAGAGGATAAACCACGGGATTCGGACCTCATAGAACATTTTGAAGTCCAAGATACCAATTCGAGGGTTGAGCTCGGCACCCATAAAGAAGTCGTAGATGAAATAGCCTGTGAGCCGGTGAGTTCGTCCTCTCACGATAGCTTGAACATAGACGATGACACTGTTTATAAAGCCGGAGAGAATGGCCACGCTCATGATTGACCCGAACTTGTCGACCAGCGTGTATAGCGGAAAGAGACCGGTGATATGGAGGACAGCGGCCGTGGCGAGTGTAGCGTACCAGCTAGCGTAGGCGGAGCAGTAGTATGGAAGCTTCTTGCCTTCTTCATGTCGTAGCGGCCGGCCATAGCTCAACACACCAGGCATATAACAGTACATGACAGCCTCGAAGACAAAGAATATCCAGTAGATGGCCCATGCCTCAGCAGTTGGAAATGCTCCCTCATAGACGAGCTGGGCTAGGTGCCGACCAAACTCGTCCCAGGTCTGGTTGGCATCAGGCAAGGGAAACTTACCGTCGTAGTATGTTGCACCAATCCACATGTACCACATCAACAAGGGAAAGCCAACCATCAATGAGGCGGCACCAAGAGAACCACCGAACTCAAATTCGTCAGATGCACCATCGCCATCGACATAGTTAGTTGATTGCGACGGCGGAGATTCCACACTCTTCACCTTCACCACGTTCGGGTCTTCGCGCTTTCGACTTCTGCTAGTTGAATCCATGGAATCGCTTGAACTATAATTTCAGTTGAAGGAGTCAATAGTAAATAGTGATTATATGAGTATGAAAAGACTGTAAGTAGTAAGGGGGCAAGAAATTGATGTTGGCAAAGGGGAAAGCTGAGTATAAGAACACATTGGCAGTCCATCATTTATAATAGTAGAATTGCAAGAGGATTTTAATGGGACAAAAGCTGTACGAGTACGAATGACTCTAGCCCCTGTATTACCCTCAAATTACCCCCCATATCGCAGGTAATAAAAAAATGCAACCGATACAAGAAACGGAAGGAGCAGTTCGCAGTTCTTGGAGAAACTCAAAGCGAGCAGGAGGCGACTGGCTTTGGGCAGTTGAAAGCGAGCGAATCAGATCTTGCAGATACTTAGGTACCTCATCTAGCGTGGACCCACTTGCCGCTTACTAGAAGAAGAGACGCTTCTTCTACCAAGCGGCACGCCGGGGCCGACTGGCTCNACGCCGGGGCCGACTGGCTCGTGCGGCCGCTCAACCCCCAAATCTAGATAACCTGAGACGGTTTCCCACTAGAGTTCTCCAGTAACTGGACCTTCAACCATACGAACTTACGCACAGAGAAGTGTCCATAGGCTATTACAGTGGTGGAGTGGGAACATATCTGTAAAATTCTTCATAAGAATTACTTCCACGTTTAGTCCCCCCCCCAGAACTACTGGAATATACGGCGAGGCCAACTTTTATGTCGCACTAAACCCCGAACACACTTGTCGATTTCATGAAAGCCACCAACAAAAGACGCACTAAATGTTTCACGGGCTGCTGGACGTGTCGCTCGCGTCGTGTTAAGTGCGATGAGGCAACCCCACGTTGCCTGCGCTGTCGTCAGTTCGGTGTTCAATGTGAGGGCTACGGGATGCGCCTGAGCTGGGTGCAGTATGATCCTCGTGAGCACGAGACGGACCATAATAATGACAGTGGTGACGAACAGGAGCTAGAGCTGGAGCAGAATCAGGCTCAGATCACACAATCTAGGGCGTCCAGACGCGCCCTCATTGCGTCAGCTGTTCCATACCTCTCATCTCCAGAACTTGATCTTTCGTTGAGACAAATTGATGACTGGTGCTTCGGCGAGTCTAGCGGGATACAGCATGGGGGATTCACGGTGTTTCCAGTCGACTTAGCTGGGAGAGGACATGCAGCTTTACCTTCGCCTGGTCCCACAGTCATTGCGGCATTCGACGACGGAGATGGTATGAGCGATACCGGCTTTCAGCCTCTCGATGACTTTGAGAAGGCATCGGAATCATTGCCGGATGATTCTAGTATTGGCCAAGCACAAGAATTGGACCAGCAGATTTCCTCTGAGGCTGTCCTCCCCGTTGCCCGGGCCCTTTTAAGGCTTGGGTCGGAATCCGAAAACCTCCTTCAAGTTCCGGCCCATCATCAACGACAACAACAAGGTCACAGTCCACCGCGACATCTAGATGCGCTGTCTATGCCAGGCAACCAAAAACGACTTATTCATCACTGGGTTACCTTCACCAGCCGCAAACTAGTCCTCCTCGATGAGCCTCATAACCCCTGCCGTACTATGATGCTCCCTATGGCATTGAAGGGCCTCGTCTCAAGCTCAGAAAGATCCAACGCCGATGTTGCCATATTCCATGCCCTCTGTGCTTCCTCTGCCTACAACTTGTTTGAGTTGGGCGGGCGAACAAACGAGCAGGATCGTGCTCTAGCTCTGCACCATGACCAGCAAGCTATCCACCACCTTCGGCACAACTTGACCCGAGCAGATGAACACCAAGATGAGTCGTTTGCAATGGCCATCATGGCATGTATTGCAGTTGAGGCTATCTCGGGAACAACTCAACGATGGCGAACACACGTGTCAGGTGGCCTGGCTTATCTTGCGAGACTGCAAACCCGTGGGTTGGATGAGGCCGTTATATCTCCATTTCGATCCCATATGCTGTCAATGGCTATTCTGTGCGATATTCCCGTTCCAGCTGATCTCAAGTCCTTTCTCAACAACGATGGACTCAGAGAAGGTCTCGAATTCACCTTCCCATACTATGGCATATCGAGGTCATTTTTGCAGGCCCATAATCGCATGAGCGAGTATTCTGCCACTACTACAACTTCAACCAAGACAACTGCACTAGAGAAGGAGCTCGACGCTTTTGAGCTGCAGTTATATCTCGATTTCCCGGGCCTACCACCCCAAGGGCAAACAGCTCCAGCAAATAACATGCATAGCACCGTCATTCATCATATGGCCAAAACTTTCTACTACGCCGGGCTGGTTTTCTTCCTGCGCAGCATACGAGGAACCCCAGTTGATGCGGTGCAGTCTCTCGTCGAGCTTGGCATAAGCGAATTGGAATCCATTGAGCAAGTTGGTAAGGGTGAGCTGGGCTGTATGATGCTATGGCCTGTACTTGTTCTCGGAGCGGAGTCTGGCACACCGGATATACAGCAGCGGATGCGAGCTTGGTTTCAAGGTCAGCGGAAACTCGGATTCAGAAACCTAGTTGTGCTCGAGGACTTAATTGCTACAGTGTGGGAGGCCACAGCCAATTCCGCTTCTAGTGCCGATGAGAGGAATGTCGATTGGCGGAATTTTATTGTGCAGGCACGATTTGATGTATTTAGGCTTTGATATATATATCCGTTCGCTTGAACAATTTGGTCCTACCTCAGCTTTGTTAGCTTTGGAAAATATGGCTTCATTGGCACATGATTTGGAATGGCGTCTATATTATCGTGCTCCATTTCCGTCAGTTTAATGTCTTGTTCATCTTCAGGATAGAAGTCAAAGGCGGCAACAGATTCTGATAATGCTCTGCTCCAGTTTGGCGAAGCGCATACACACTACGTCGTGTTATCAATCATCACAGTAACTAATGGGGCTCTGTACCCCGCAGGTCCGATATTCCCGTTCCATGGAAGAAACGAGGGTTTTTTTAACGGTAACCACTAGAAAGTAACCTGTTTTGGTGTGATGAGCAGGATCAACGGGCGAACAAACATCACGTGGTCTGCTATGCTATACCAGAGGTTCTCCACTCCATACCCCGCATTGCAGGGTATATTTTAGGAATGCGGGGGGCCGCGGTTCAGGTTTTTGTACCATAGTAGTCAATACAGACAATTCTACGGGACTCCAGCCGTTTGGCTATGCCGATGACGAAGATCTGCGCCCACTATACCATTTTACACAATGCTGGGTAGCCTATTCTTCGTTCCCGTTCCGCAGAATCGGGCCTTCTACAACACTTTCATAGATCAACAGACGGGAAAAGCTAAGACGGCAATATATTGAACATAATATAGAGCGGTGTCGTCATGAGGCACGTTCTCCACGAATATACAAGGTTGGCTGATCCTTTTTTTTATAATAATAGTCTCATCCTTATTTCTGTGCCTTTTTCCTATGGTATCCTCAACATGATACTCATAAGCCAGAAGCTCGCCGCTCTTCTCGCCTTTGGTGCCTCATGCACTTTAGGTCAACAAGTGTACATATCGGCAGATGGTCCCTCAAATCGACCAAACTGCAAATCTTGCAATTCCACTACTACTATCTACCATTTCACCGAGTTCTCCTTCACCCAAACAGAAACTTACCGAACTGCAACCTCACGGCCCGTGCCTTCAACCACGGCTTCCTATGCCCCCCACTTCTCAGCATTAAGCACCCTGGTTCCGAATCTGTCTAGAACAACATGGGGTAACTGGGATCCAAATGCAACAGCTCAGGCAACCGACTCTGCCAACCCATACGGCAACGCAGCATGGACTGCTCTGTGGCAGGCGGCTAATGTCTCCAACTTTACGGAGGTTCCACTATACACGACAACCGTCAGTCCCACAGCCGTACCGACCAGTGAATTAATTCTCCCCCCGGCCGATTATTTTGGCCCGACAGACTGCTATACTTTCCCAGACGATTTTGTGTTTGGGGTGGCAGGCTCCGCATCCCAAATCGAAGGTGCCGCTGCAATGGAAGGCAAGTCCCCAAGTCTGATGGAGATCCTCCCAGGAGCAGAAGGAAAATCTAAGTCCTATGTTACAAATGAGAATTATTATCTCTACAAGCAAGATATTGAGAGGCTTGCTTCCATGGGCGTGAAATACTATAGCTTTTCCATTGCTTGGACTCGGATTCTTCCATTCGCTCTTCCAGGAACTCCCGTTAATCAAGAAGGATTAGATCACTATAGTGATCTAATTGACTTTGTCCTTGACAAGGGGATGGTTCCAACGGTCACTATGTTCCATTTTGACACCCCTCTCCAATTCTTTGGGGGCAATAACAGTCAAGCTGCGGACGACGCGTTGATTGGATATGTGAACGGAGGATATCAAAATGAGACATTCACCGATTCTTTTGTTAATTATGGCAAAATACTCTTGACGCATTATGCAGACCGAGTTCCGATATGGTTCACGTGAGTATCCTGTCTACACATTCTTCTCTAACACGGGTTAACATTGCAACAGGTTTAACGAACCGTTTATCTACTGTGATAATGGAAAATCAGTCAATAACGTCATCAAAGCCCATGCACAGCTATATCACTTCTACCACGAAGATATCCAGGGTACCGGCAAGCTCGGAATTAAATTTAACGACAACTTTGGTGTCCCTAAGAACCCTAAGAACCAATCTGATCTCGATGCCACAAATCACTTCAATGATTTCCAGCTTGCAACATTTTGCAATCCAATTTTCCTTGGTATCGATTACCCCGAAGCATTCAAAATCACCGTTCCCGACTATGTCCCTCTTACCCCTGACGACCTAGCTTATATTGGAAACACCAGCGATTTTCTTGGTATCGACCCTTATACTGCGACTGTTGTGAGCCAGCCACCGGAGGGTGTGGAAGCCTGTGCCAAAAACTCAAGTTCTCCCAGCTTTCCATACTGTGTGACGCAAGAAACACAAAACATCTTCGGCTGGAACATCGGGTACCGTTCCCAATCATACGTCTACATAACGCCGACGTATCTTCGCACATACCTCTCGTACCTCTACAATACCTTCAAGAAACCCGTTCTCGTTTCCGAATTCGGCTTCCCTGTCTTTGCTGAATCTGAAAAGGTTGCAGTAGAGGATCAACTGTTTGATTCTCCGCGGAGCCAGTACTACCTGAGTTTCATGACTGAGATATTGAAGAGCATTCATGAGGATGGCGTTAATGTTATGGGCGCGCTTGCATGGAGTTTCGCTGACAACTGGGAGTTCGGGGATTATACGCAACAGTTTGGGCTTCAGTATGTGAACAGGACGAGTCAGGAACGCAGATTTAAGAAGAGTTTCTTTGATTTAGTGGATTTTGTGGCTACAAGGATGGGGAGTTCGTAGGATGATTTTAAGAGCCTAATATTAGATATTTGAGCACACATTATTTTCACCGCCGGTTTGTGATACGAAAGGATGGGATATATGCAATATCAAGAAGCGGCCATGGCCTTACTGGCAAAATTCAAAGAAGCGAGCGCAAGTAAGGAATAACATTTTACATCCTTTAAAGCACCAGTTACTACAAGTCGACGATGGCTAAAACAACCTGAGACCCCCATTACCTTACTTCACTCTAGAACCTTCTGCCCCTTTGCGCTCGTGAAATCGCCTCTAGTTGTATCAACAACCTCTCTATCCACCCCCTCGCCTCCCACCCGCGCCATTCTCACCCGAAATCCTACCATCTCTAGCTCCTCGATGATTCTACCCTCACCTTCCCAGAACACAACCTCCAGCAGCGGTTTATCAGCATAAGACCACGGATCCATATTACTTATGCAGTAATCATCCCACACACCCTCCTCCCTCCGTTCCAACACCAGTGTCCCCCTCCATACCTCTCCCTTGCGTCCCGCCCCGTCATCGCGATACGAGAGGGATGGGACGAGCTGGAGACGGAAAGGGCGGCCTTGCGTGAGCGATGACAGAATGGGCAGCCAAGCACTGAGGATGACAGTTGAGTTTGAAATGAAGGAATCGATGTAGAGTGCCTGGGTGTCCGATTGTGCAAGGACAATGGTCGAGTTTAGCGGGGCGGCAGCGGCGAAGGTGCCAGTGTAGCGATTGTGAAGGTCTCGTTGGGCAGCTTCTTCGGCTGCACGAATAAGAGGAACTGTGATAGCCTCTCGGAGGATATCTAGTAGCTCCGGGGGTCCGGCAGTGAAGATCGTGATTCCCAAATCGTAGTCGGGAACCATGATAATATATGTGGAGTATCCCGGGAGACCACCGCCCTTAGTGATAAACGTTACAGGGCGCAAGGTGGATGGAAGAATTGAAGAAGTGCGGTACATTTCCCAGGGCATGCCATAGTAACTGGACAGGGATTCAGAGAAGGAGCCAGGGCTGAACCAGTTTAGTTGCGGCGAGAGCGTATTGTAAGTTGCGAGGACATGGCGTAGGAATTTAGACATGTCACTGGTAGTGCTATAGAGACCGCCAGTTCTACAAGAGTATTAGAAAACGATTGATAGTTTCGACAGATGTTTAGAAAGAGGACTTACGGTCGTTGCACACCACCCTCATAATCCCAATAATTGAAACCTACTGGTAATACCGCAACACTATCATCGGGTTTGACAAAAGAGCTACTTTCCATGCCCAACGGACGCAGAATAGTTTGCTCGACATACTCTGAATAACCTAGCCCTGTTACATTCTCTACTACGAGCCCGAGAAGATCAAAATTGACGTTGGAGTATGTGGATTTCTGCTTTGGGGCCCACATGGGCTGCCTCGTAGCTAGATTTTCTAAAAGGTCTAATTTGGAGGGTTAGTAATGACGGTTTGTGAGCGTAATAGAGGATAGCTTACCGTCACCGAAGCACGGTGAATCACATTTGGGTATCCCCTCGCCCGTGACGGGCGGCAGCCCCAAGGAGACTGGGTCAGGAACTCCATAGAGCAGATCCCCCATAGCAACTGCCACAATCATTTAGCACTACTGAATCTCCCTGCCGCTAGAATGCTAGGTCTTACAGTCTCTTGGAATCCCGCTTAATTGGCTTGCGACTGTTCGCAGCGTGATGTCTGACCACTGAATATCCCCCCGCAGATCGAGATACTGATCAATCGTATCGTCGATGCTGAGATTACCCGCTACATGCTGCTGGATGATAGCGAGCGCCGTGAAGGCCTTGGTGATGCTGGCTATGCGGTACACACTCTCTCCGCCCACTTCTTCAGCGCCCGGTCTTACCGGATCCTTGTCGCGTGCTGTATGATGAAGCTCCCAGAGCGAATCGGTCGAGGTCGTGACCTCGATGGAGAAGGAGCTGGTATCGAACGCTGACTGTGCGATGAGCTTGCCCAGACTCGCGCTTATGCCCTCGAAGGCATCGTTTAGGGCAGGAGAGTCATGGTAGGCACTATATTTTGGGGGAACAAAGGCAGGTGATGGGTCGTAGCATGCTGCGTAAGTTTGTGCAGCGAGTAAGATCAAGGAGAACGTGATGGCGGGCAATGACATTCTCGAAGCTATTGCGTAAGGTTTCAATGATACCCTCGTTTAATGTTGAGAAGTGCGGTCGATCCTAGAATCAGCTTATGCCAAGGACATAATACGGTATTAGGACTACGTCATTTCCGTGTCGGTTTCGTTGTTGATCTCTATAATTCCAACGACCTGTCGTCGTTAGTTCTACAATCCCAACGAGGATATTTTCCTGTCGTCGTTAGTTATGCCTCAGCTATCACCCCTGTAGCCTAAGCTGACAGGACCGGAGCGGGGTAAGCATAACAGGTAGCTAGGATTCGAACCAATCGACGTCTGATGGCCGCCGTAACTTCCCTACTGCGCACTACGCACCCCGCCAACGGCGTATATAGCGTACAGGTTTCTGATCCTCCCTTTCATACCTTTGTCATGTTGTCATCTTTATAATATAGTAACGACCTTGCCCGTAGCCACCAACTTGTAAATTGCGCGTATAAAAGTCATCTTGATGTCTAAACGTATGTATAACTTGGCTTCTCATTGGGCGCGAGACTTTTAGCCTTTGTATCTAACCTGTAGGCTTTAAATCGCATGTGAAGTTGCTTCGTCTCATGCCTATATAACCCCTTGAGCCCGTTGTTGCAACCTCTGTATATTTCCACTTTGTGCGCGCAACCCAATCTTATTTACATTTGAAAATGACAGACCCTAATAACCTTGCCGCGCTCTGCTCGATCGATGAGTTCCTCAAGCTTGATTATGACTTCATTGTGGCTGGGGGAGGGACAGCTGGCTTAGTCGTTGCTGCGCGCCTCACTGAGAACGCAAATGTTAAAGTCGGTGTTCTCGAGGCAGGTCCTGCAAATATTGGAGATCCTATGATTATGATGCCCGCCAGTACGTAATGGATGGATAAATTTAATCGCTTCATAGTCCTTTCTTTTAGTAGCTCATCTTCTTCTCTACTATGATGGAAATCTCACCAATACCTCATAGTGTACAGCAAGGCAATCGGTGACCCAAAGTATGACTGGCTCCACAAGACTGTCCCTCAGGTATGAATGAATACCAGCATTGATAATACGCAGCACTAATTCATTTGTAGAAGGTCGCCAATAATTTTGTTCTGGACCAACCCCGAGGAAAAGGCCTCGGGGGATCTAGTGCCATCAATTATCAGATGTATGTGCGAGGTCACGAGCTCGACTACGACGACTGGGAAAAACTTGGAAACAAAGGCTGGGGATTTCAAGACCTGCTCCCGTATTTCACCAAGCATGAACATTTCGATGACCCCGCAGGCTATTCGAATAAGCCAAATATCCCCCTTGAGACGACATATGATGCTGGTCTCCATGGGACAGAGGGGCCAATCCATACCAGTTTTAGTACCTGGAGACTTCCACAGGAGAGAGAATGGATTGCTGCTTCGAGCACATTGGGTGAGAAAATGAGGAGCCCGGCAGACGCTTGGAACGGCGACCACATAGGCTTCCACCATTCGCTCAGTACAATTGACAGGAGCAACGGCGACATGACGGGGACAAGAAGTTATTCTACTACAGGATATCTGCTTCCGAATGCCGGGCGGCCGAATTTGAAGGTGTTAACCGAGGCATTGGTAACCAAGCTCATTGTCAGCGAGGCCGGTGAAGTAACTGGTGTTGAATTCTTACATGCGGATAAATCTCACACTGTTCTGGCTAAGAAGGAGGTTGTTCTTAGTGCGGGTGTAGTATGTTCAATCTATCCTATCCTGCTTCATCGTCAAAGCTGATCATGTGCACATAGATAAAATCACCGCAGATTCTGGAGCTCTCGGGAATTGGCAATCCCTCAATCCTCTCTAGCGCTGGTATCAAATGTGTGGTGAACAACGCACGAGTTGGGGAAAATTTCAATGACCACCCCGCCACGGCAATGGGCTATGAGCTCGTCGAAGGAGAGAAAAGTCTCGACATGCTACAAAATGAATCAGAGCTCCAGGCAGCAATGACGTCTTATATTACCGACAAAAGCGGGCCCCTATCAAGTGGCGGAGCAGCCGTTGGCTTCGTATCCTACGCCGACCTAGCCACGCTTTCTGAAACCAAAGCGTTGCAAGAATTGATTCTCTCAAACGAATATACCGGTCATGAGGAGGCCTCAAAGAAGCTCATCGCGGACAGTCTCGCAGACCGTGGTTATGGCAGCATTCAGTTCGTACTTCTACCTGCTTCATTGAACCTTAATGTAGTTTACAACCAGGCCGGCATGCTGCAACCTTCCTCCGAGCAACTAGGAAAACAAGGCTTTACACTAGCAGCATGTCTAGCTCGTCCCCTCTCGATGGGGACTATCCACATCACTTCTCCTGACCCACAAATCGACCCAGCAATCGACCCAGGCTATTTAACACACCCAGCAGATGTTGAAGTCTTTGTTAAAGGTCTAGAGATGATTACGAAGATTGCAGCAACATCTCCTTTCAAGGAGAAGATCAAGAGAAGATACCACCCCGAAGAGCTTGATATGGGAGATAGGGAGAGTGTCGTGGAATATCTGAGAAAGACTTGCACCACGGAGTACCATCCTATAGGTAGTTTGGCAATGGGAAAGAAGGGTGTTGGAGCGGTAGATGACAGACTCAAGGTGTGGGGGGTGAAGGGTGTGAGAGTCGTGGATGCAAGTGTGATGCCATTGCATGTGAGTGGAAATGTTGTTTCGACAGTCTATGCGATTGCAGAGAAGGCGAGCGACTTGATTAAAGAGGACTGGGGATTGTAGATACGGTTTAGCTAGCCATTTATTTCATATATATTACTATACAGATATAATCCTATGCCTTTTCTACCTCCTGTACGAGGTAATGTCATACTCCGTGATAACGGGTAAACTGCCCGAGTTACCCTGTTATAATTATTGAAACACCACATGGCACATTTGAAACATCAGCATTTCGAACTACTGCATGCTGAGCTCAAACTCAAATCTGCCTAAACTTGTGCGACCATAATATCATAGCACCTCGCTCGTATCCCTATCACCGAGCTGGGTTATCTGCACTCCAAAGACGCCGTGCACGGTGTCGTGATCACCATGGCCGTGCGCAGTGGAGCGATACATTGGCGCCAACCCGCTCGCAAACCCACCGAATTAGCTGAACAGCCTCCCGGCGGTACACATCGTTGAATAGAGTAATCCATGAACCCATAACCCGATGTTTATGTTTTAGTATTCAATAATTCGATAACCAGCACCAAAATACATCTATCCGTTCAGATCCGCAAATCATCAGCTCGTCTGAGAATAGATCTGAGCAAAGTACGACGCCATAAAGTCCCTTGCGCTCCTCATTCGCTGTTGACACGGCACTTGTTTCACAGATGCCAGTGAGCGTCTGCAGGCAAGCGCCGACCTCGAAATACTTCGCCAATCAACGTCCACCACCGCCATTCACCACCACCCGCCCGGACCACCAGGGCGACAAGCGCTCAACCCTACAGGCCCCTTGACTCCCCTCCAGTCACCTCCACCCACCCTCTATCCACGTCAATGTTCTGTTTGACAGATGCGCCTTCATCATTTCTCCCTCTGTGATTTGCTGACCGCTCCCCGAGGAGAAATCAATATAGCCCCTAAACCGGGACGGCGCATCGCTCGACCACCTTTCCCTTGTACACCTTATCGTCTCATGTGTCTGGGCGTGGAATGGGCGTCTGCAGGGACACAGGGACCCATACAGGTAGGTCGTGTTTCTTCCTTATTTATGGCCGCTCCTCGATCACCGATCCATCCTCTGTTTGTCCATACCGCAGGAGTTCTGGTCATCTCGTTTTTCGTCTACCCATTCCTTTCCTTCGTCTCACGTACGGCTGTGCCATACTATATTTCCTCGTCTCATCGATTGTTTCTTCCTCTCCGTTTCCAACATCACTACCACACCGCCACCATGGGTTCCGACATCAAGCAAGCGTCCTTCTCCCCCGAGTACCATGAATCCTCCCAGTTTGACCACAACGAGAGGCATCCCGGCCCATCGCGCGTCCTCGAAGCTGGCCGCATGGGCCTCAGCATCCTCGCCCTCGCGTCGGCCATTGGAATTCTAGCCACCTCAGCACACAACCTCAAAATCTACAACGACACTCACGTCTCCAATGAGTTCCTGCTCCCATTATGGCCATTTGAGTTCAACCTCGGCCCTAGCATCGCCCTCGTCGCTTGCGGATCAATCATGATCGTCGCGGCCACTGCATCCCTTCTCGCCGGCAAGATCCCAGCTGTATGTCCTCCTTCTATCAATTAAATGCACAACTCACTAACCTCTCGCTCGCAGTTCCGCTACAACACCTCCATCCACACCCTTCTCACCCTCCTCTCGGCCTTCGTCGGCCTTGTCTCCGCTATCGTAGCAACCTCCTTCTTCTACGGCATCAACGCCTCCGACGTCACCGCCACAATCCAAAGCTGGTCCTGCCACTGGTCCGACGTCTCCATGGCCTCCGAGCCGGATTTCCATCGTATCTGCAAGCAGGCTGAGGCGGGGCTGTACTTGACAGTCATGATGATTCCGCTGTTTGCGCTGATTGGAGGAGTGGGAATTATGGCCGTGGTGCAGGATAAGAAGGTTAGTGCCTTTGCGGCAAGGAAGGGTAGTCCCGCTCTCTCATAAGCGGAGGAAGCTGGGGTTTAAGCATAGTTAAAGAGGTGATGTGTGATGTGTGATGGGTTGGATACTGGCCGAGTTAATGATCGTGGGTCCCTTGGCTGCGCCTTGGAAGGCGTTTGTGCTATTTGCTTTGGGACGTCAAAAATCAGTCTCTGTTGTTTTGTCCAGAGGCTATTGTAATTAATACTTCTGTCGGGGAATGATTATTTCATCTATTGACTCTGGCACTTTGGCGGAGTGGTTAACGCGATGCCCTGCTATTTCCTCAGGAAGTATTTAGGCATTTCCCTCGGGAGCGAGTGTTCGAATCACTCAGGTGTCGTTTTTTTTTGTTCGTGTGAGGCATTTCCGTGTTCAATGTGGGGATGTGGGGTTCTAGATGGCCGATCACGTCGTCACTCTATTTTTTATCACTTTCATATATTTTTCTAAGTTTGGCCACTGATGAGGAAGGGGCGACCCCTGCACATACCATTACCAGAATGCATCACTGTCAAGCTCCCATCGCCCTTTCCATTCTCATAGACATCACATGGCTCCTTCTCTTCTCAAAGACATCACATCGCTCCTTCTCTTCTCACATCACACAATACCCATATTCCCAGCATATATCGTACCCCTCTCTTCCTCCAACCTTTCTCCAACTCTGCATAGTCTTTTTTTGCATAGCCCAATGGCATCAATAAATATAGCTTTTTCAATCCATACCACCGCTCAATTATCTCACTATTTTCCAGCCCATACCACAGCTCAATGACTCAACGCGGCCGCTCCACCGAGCGCGCCAAATCGCCACGCTGCGCCGTCAGTCCTCATCCCAGCCTTGACCCTCCGTCTCCGGATCTCTCCCCCGTCCGCAACGCCCCAGACATCGACGAGTACGTAGCTGACCTTGAGGTAACGAGAAGGAATCTCCAGGCGGCGAATGATGCGGCTCAAGAGGGTTGTCCGATTGTGGCGGAGATTATTACAAATATCAAAGTGCGCCTCCACCTTCACAGGCTCCATTCTCATCCCTCCAGCTTCACAGGCGCCCTTCTCAACCCCAGCCTTCATGGGCCCTATTTTCAAACCAGAAAATAATAAAGTCCAAAATAAAATAAACTTTTGCTAATCAAACACGCACTCACAGGTATATGACGAAGTCTCTGTCTCCGTAAAAATATTAGAATACCTCAGCGTCATCTTCCGCCGCCCCGAAGACTCCATATTCGTCTCCCTCCACCAGTCCGCCACCCTCGTCCATGGCACCGTAGATGCCGAGCACGGCACAGCAAGGTTACGATGTTTCATCCTCAAGATCAGCGCCCACCCAACCCTCCTCTCCCCGAGAGATAACGATCTCCACGCTGCTGAAATATCGCGCTGGCTCGGGGACTATCTGGGCATAGACGTTCCTCGGACCTCGATAATGTTCCTACCTTTGCTTGAGCACCAAATTGCAATCGGCGGGCGCACAGTCGCTGGCGCGATGGAGCATGAGATTCGGGTTTCTAGGATGGCTGTGAACGTGGCGGAGAGCCGGTTGGACGAGTTGCAGAGGCAGTTGGATGAACAGAGACGGTTGCTGGAGCAGAGACGGTTGGAGGAAAGGCATGTGCGTTTCGAGGAAGCACTGAGGCAAGAGAGGAAGAGGAAGAGGAGGAGTTTGTCTTCGTTGAGTGGGATGGGGTTTTGGTCGAGGCCTGTGGTGCAGCAGAGGGTCAGGGAGCCGGGGGAACCGGGGGAACGGTTGTTTGATTTGGAGGAGGAAGAGGCTAGGGTGGAGGAGGAGGAGAGGAGCGGGTTGGCTGGTGGATGGCTAGGGGATGGTGAGCGTGGGGGTGTGGAGAGGGAGGGGAGGGCGTCTAGGACGAGGAGATCATTTGCTTCGTTTTTTATCAGGGGTAGTATTCGTGATCGTGAACGCGAACGCGAGCGCGAACGTGACGCATGAGTACTATGGGCATGTCATTACACCTGAGGACGTGACTGTATGGGGACATGACAGAGTAAGGAGACGGGCAAGGCGGCATCATTATCAGATGTAGATATTAAACCCAAGAGAAAGTAAATATAATACCAAGAATCGTTGTTTGTTCTGCTGTAGATTTCTATCTACAGTTTTAACTCTACCAACCATCTATCATGACCTTCGTGTCCACACATCATCAGTATTTTGAACCCGGAAAACGCCTGCAATGCTATGCTCCGACTCCCTCGTCCCCATCTCTCCGCGCTTCTGCGCGCACACCGTTGTGCTTTGTCTTGTACGACACCATATTATCAGCACACATGACGGAGGTGCTTCTCATTCTCTCAAGCAACCCCTTTGCTTCTCAAGCCCAAGCGTTGTCGAGCCTCTAGCCGCCTTTTTAGCAGCGCCTTTCAATCTCATCAATCCCCAGCACATCCTTCTCATGCTTCAATCTTCAATCATTTACATCCTCTTAACACCCTTCCCGGCATCCACAACCGCACCAGCAGCAGCTCCGACCTTGCTGCTAACCCTCGGCGCAGCACGGCGGATGTACGAGCGGTAGAAGAAGCGCATGAAGAGGTACATGAGCGGGCCGAGGTAGAACACATTCAGCCACACCGCGAACGTCTGCCCGGTGGTGTTGATACAGCTGACCGTCTCGTACTTCTGGTCTGCCGCCGCCGCTCCCGCTGGGGCGGTGTAGATGGCGCGACGGTTCTCGGCGAGTGGGGCGGAGGGCGCGGGGGAGTAGGCGGTGACGGGGATGTCGTAGGAGAGGAAGGAGTGCGCGGCGGCGTAGTAGACGCCGATTATGAATTGGGAGATTTGGAGGGTGGTGAGGGTTTGCTTGATGGCTTTGGGGACGCGGACGTTGAAGGAGGTGATGGTGTAGTATGTGTACTGGGGATAAAGTTAGTTTAATTCATATTATAGGGTGCTGGGGGGAGGGAGAACTAACCATCAAGGCGTGGACACCAGAGTTGAAGAAGCAGAACATCCAGATAGCGGGCGTCATGAAGCGCATTCCAGCCCACATGCAGAGCATAGCTCCAGCGTGGTGGTAAGTCTGGAGCGTCGAGCTTCTCTTTCCCTTGGCCAGGATAATAGCCGTATCAACGACCTCGTAGAACTTGGACAGGTAGAAGAAGTATCCGTAAAACGCCAATCCCTCATTCCACATGCGTCCGCCCTCGAGACCGGGAGCCGGCTGCCACGATGAGGTGACGGGCGAGTAGGCGCGTGCGTTTCCGGGGCCTGCGTTACCGTGCAGCTTGCACAGCGAGTCGACGACGCCAATGAGGCCGTCAGCGCCGTAGACGGAGGGGATGGTGCGGCTAAGTCCCTTGTACATGCCGACGAAGGTCCAGGCCGAGTAGACGGCGAGGAAGACGTTGTGCAGGACGACCAGCCAGCGGAAGGCGGCGGTCTTGGAGATGGCCCATGGCTTGTTGCCGCGCGCGGCGTTGACTTTGTTGAGGGTTACGACGGTGACGGCGTAGACGGAGGCGATGGTGAGGGGGACGCGGGCGTCGTAGGCCGAGTTGTAGATGCTGGCGGGGATGGTGAAT
>JPJZ01001207.1:0-29478 GCA_000750815.1 Pseudogymnoascus sp. VKM F-4516 (FW-969) | reverse complement strand
GCATCCCCCTCGCATACAAGTCCTACTCCACGCCCGCCTCCCCCGCCGCCCCAGCCGCCGAGGACGCCCTCGCGCATTTCTCCCCCGCCGAACGCCGAATTCACAGCACGCTCTCTGAGGGCCTGTCGCCGAGCTCGCTGCACGTACAGGATATTTCGGGGGGGTGTGGGAGTATGTTCGCGATTGAGGTTGCGAGTAGTGCATTTAGTGGGGTTGGGATGCTGGCGCAGCAGAGGATGGTTAATAAGTTGCTGAAGGAGCAGATGGAGGAGGAGGGGTGGCATGGGGTGCAGATTAAGACTAGTGCTGTTGCATAGGTTTGGGATGGAGTGTATGATAAGTTGAAGAGGTGGGAGGTGTACAAGAAATGGACTGGCGGGCCAGCGGAGGGGGTTGTATTTATAACTAGACGTCGAGTGTATGCTGAATTATTCATGAATGATGCAGATTTGTACTCTAACAATTGTGAAGTTTGATTTTCCGTATTACAAATGCTTTTTATTTTGAATGGCGTCCCTTGGACCGCCTCTTTCCTCGGTCACGGATGGCAGTGCACCTGTTCACAATAATGTGTGCCGGATGTCAAAGCCTCTATAAATCCCGCCAAGTTTTCTTCCCAAGATTGAACATATTTTAAACTCACTGTGTCATAGCATCGTTTACATGCTATTATCGTTAGTATGCATACACAAAAGACTACTCAAACGCAGGATAAGGGAAGGATTAACATACCGCTCCACAGGGCTCAATCCCAACAGCCTCATACCATTATTCAGCACCACCCTGGCCGCATCATACAGCGCCATCCTCGCCTTCATCAGCTCCGCCTCCGAGCCCACAATGCGGAGGTGGTCGTAACTCGAGCTGAGAGTGTGGGTCATCTTGAACAGGTACGTCAGCACCGTTGTTGGCTCGAGTGTCCTGAGAGTGTTGTTCACGACGTCAGGGTACTGCGAGATGACACGGATGAGGTTCTGTGCGTGTGGCTCCGTCAGCAGCGACAGGTCCGCGCCGGCGATCTCCTCGGTGCTCAGCCCGGCCTTGCGGGTAATAGAGCAAAGACGCGCGTGTGCGTACTGGAGGTATGGGCCAGTATCGCCCTCGAACGAGGTCATCGCCTCCATATTGAAGGTGTAGTTGTTGATACGCTTTCCAGACATGTCTTGGACCATGACGGAGGAGATACCGAGAATATCGGCGACGGCCTCAGGGTTTTCCACTTGCTCGTACTTGGCCTCGTTCTTGCGCATGACCTCGTGCATCTTGTCACCAACATCGCGCAGAATGTCGTCCAGGAACTTGACGGTTCCACGGCGAGTGCTCATGCCGAGGACCAGGCCGAAGTTGATGTGCTGTACCTTGGCGGCGAGCTCCTTGTAGCCCATCAGCTCCACGATCTTGAAGAGCTGCTTGAGATGCAGGTCTTGCGCCGACGCGACGACGTAGATCATGTGGTCGAAGTTGTATTTGTCGACACGCTGCTGGATTTCACTGATATCACGGGTGAGGTACAGCGCAGTGCCGTCCTTCTTCTTGATAACAGGGCGCTCCAGAGCCTTTCCGGCCTTTCCAGGCACGTGCTTGGAGAAGTCAACAATGACAGCTCCCTCAGACTCCTCGGCAATGCCCATCTCCTCCATCTTTTTTCCGGTCTGGGCCATACGCTCCTCCTTAACCTGGGACTCTCCAGAGTAGTCGTCGAAGTGGATGTTCAACCTAGCGTAGGTCTCCTTGTACCTCTTGATACTGAGCTCACGGAATCGGGCCCATTGCGCAATCGCCTTCTCGTCGTTATCAGTCATAGCCTTGAAGTATTGGCGAGCTTGCTCATCAATGCCGGTGTCCTTGATCTTCTGCGCCTCGTCCTTCTTGCCTCCCTCCTCAAGCGCCTTGATCTCGTCCTTCTCTTTTGTCATATCTGCGTTGATCTTGACGTAGATCTCGTAGAGATGGTTGATAGGGTCCGCTTTCAGTGCATCCTCATTTCCGTACTTCTCAAAACCAAGCGCCAGTAAACCGTACTGCTTGCCCCAGTCACCAAGGTAGTTTATGCGCACAACTTCCCATCCTGCAGTTTCGTATAGGTTCGAAAGGAAGCCACCGATGATGGTGCTTCGCAGATGTCCAGCATGGAACGGCTTCGCAATATTCGGCGACGAGAACTCGACAATAATCTTCTTCTTCCCCTTCGATGGGTCCTTCGGGTCCTTGAGTCCAATGTTCGGGTTGCTTCCAAACGTCTTCTGGCTCTTCAGAACCGTCGGCAGTAGGATCTGCGCCAGCTTGTCGACCTTGAAGTAGAACTGCAGGAAAGGTCCTCCCGCAACTGGCTTCTGCACCAGCGCCGTCTCTTCAAACTTTGTCATCGTTAGCTTCACTCCGTCACCACCAAACACGCGCCGCGCATACCTTTGCCGCCCACTCCTCGGCGAGCTCATTCGGCTTCTTGCCCTTCACACGTAGCGCCGCGACAGGCAGCACCATATCACCCTTCTCGAGAGTCTGAGTCCACTGCAGCGAGGGGTATACGATCGAGCGGTCCACGCCAGTGATTTCCGAAAGGATGGTCGTGATGTGCGCCCTGTAGATATCGACCGGGTTGATCTCCGGGTAGCAATTCGGGTAGGCATCGAGCGAGCCCTGTAGCCCGAGAGACTGTAGGCTGGCGGCCAGCTCATCGGCGTTGGCGTGTGCCATGTTGGAGTATGCGCGCTTTGGCGGGGTAGTATAGGCGCGGTGGGCGAAGGGATTCCGGAGTCTTGTGCGCGTGTACTTCGGCAGATTCGAAAGGGTCCGTGGGAGTGTGTGTCGTGTAGCGCGCAGGAGGGTTTGGGGCAGGATGTTCATGAACCCGGAGGTGTTCGAGGCGTGGGGTTATTTATGAGTTAGCGGGCGCAAAAGTTCGTTGATGAGTCAATTGGTCGGTGGTCGTGGGACCCTCCTGCCCCTCTCGCCCAAAAATATTTCGTCGTCACGATTTTGGGTTTGGGTGGTCCGTGCGTTGTATTTACGTTAATATGGTAGATATCCCCAACCCAACGATGGGCGATGCTTCATGATGGCTCTAAAATATAATGACTGTGAAATATAATAACTCTGAATAAAAACACCAAGGAAGGGATTACACATTAAAGTCATCTAGAACCAAGAATTGATTATAAACCATGTGGTCGTTTTGAGGGTTTACGGCAACTATATATAAAATAAGGACTTTTAAATAAGATTAAACTGAGAGCACCGAGTAAACTCTGAAGGCACCGTCGCTTTGAGAGTTTACAGCAACTATATATAAAATAAGGACTTTAATAAAATTAAACTAAGAACAACGAGTAAACTCTGATGTGCGTGGAAATTTGACGCTCCGTTGGGATGTTATTGTTACCAGCTCGGATAAGCCAGCCAATCGTTTAATTCGCCATTTCTTAGTCTTTGAGGAGCTCTTGAACCCAGCAGTAGCAGTTTCTCTGGTATTTCCATAGTGGAAATGCTTGGTAAGGCTTGTTCGTCATGCCTCTGTGTCTAGTTCCTATGCCGCCATCGATGCCTGGTCCATCTCACATAAGCCCAATCCAACTCTGACACCCCTTCTGCAGACTGCCATATAAAGAGTCTCGACCTATGCACCTGTGCCGAGACCAACCCATCCTTATAGCAATATGGCGCCCTCTCAACCCCCACCAAAAGCACTCAATGATGGCCCTCCCTTCACGCTTCTCACCTCAACCGGCCGCGCTTCCTACCCCTCCTCCTCTACCCACCAATGCGCATATATGGCTTCTATAATGGGCGAGTTCCATAACTGCATTCTCCGCGGCCTTAACTCCGCCTACCGCCACTCCTTCACCACCCCACCCTCCCGCGACGCAGCTGATCTACTACGCTACTCCCTCCTCGTCTGCTCCCTGATCTCTGCCCACCATGACTGGGAAGAGAACAGCTACTTCCCGGCGCTCGAAGCCCTCGCCGGGCAGCCCGGGATACTCGACTCAAACATCGTGCAGCACCACGAGTTCGAAGACGGCCTCGCAGCCTTCAAAGCATACTGCGAGACGACGACAGGGAACGGCTTTAGTGGAGAGGAGTTCCGCGAGAGGATGCGTGCGTTCGCGCCGTCACTAGACAAGCACCTAAGCACCGAGCCGGAGACGTTCTACCGACTGCGGGAGTTGGATTCGGAAGCGCTCTTGAAGGTGTACCAGGAGCAGGCGAATATCGCTCTAGCGAAGGGGAATGTGTGGTTGTGAGTTCCCTTGCCTCCGCAGAGTGTAGTTTGTTTGGACGGTTAGTAAGGTTTGATGATAACGGTGGTTGACTTAACAGGACTATGCCGCTGGTGTTGGGGTGTGAGGATAAGACATATGATTTAGAAGGGCGCAAACAGCACGCCCATGCCATCCCCTGGTTTCTGCCCTACCTCGCGCATTACATCTTCTCTTGGCGGTATGCGCGCCTTTGGCGTTTCAATCCGTGTGACTTCTGGGGTAATCCGGTCAAGGTTCACGGCGAGTGAATGTGTCTCCTCAACCCCAAGGCAAGGCAAGGTATTTAATCAATGTGAGGCAGATAGGTATCACAGAGGGAAGTGGAAGGCTTGGAAAAGACACCGCTCGTAAGACATGTGGATGTATTAGGGAAGCCAAATTTATATTTCGTGAATCCTAAGCATATATATTTCCCAAACCCAAAACAACACCAAAGCCTCTCTTATGCTCCGCAACTAAATACGGCTGGGGCTATATAGAAATTAAGAGTTAGCCTGTATCTAGCAGATAGGATATTTGACATAAATTTAAGTAAAAAAGCATGAAACGTACCCAGGGGAGTATAGCTTGTTGGGTAAGGTTCGCCCTTGTCGTTGTAAATCATAAGCATGATTGACGGATCCTTAGCCTATGCATGTGAAGGTTAGATAAAACCCATAAAGAAGATTGAGTTAACTTACGTCATAAACGCCAGGAATCGAAACAGTCGAGGGGGTCTCGGCGCCAGTTCCACCTGTAATGGTGATTGAAGTACATTCCATCTGTTCCTTGTTAGCATGCTTCCAAACTACACTCAGGGGCTGGTAGACAAACGTAAAACTGGGCCCCTCCTTCGTCGTAAGCGCTATGAAGAGCGAGAATTTCGAGCCGGAGGAGGTAGTCGCCGTCCTCGATGCACTCAGGGATCGTGAAACTTTGGATTCCTCCAGCAGAGATCTAATGACAACGTTAGATGTGTCTTGTGTAAAGGAGATTCCACCTTACGAGGTTGTCGACACCCCAAGTAGCTATTTGAGAACCGTTAGAATGACAAGATAGGATGGAAAGGGCATTTTAAGACGTACTGCCGTCGTAGGCGTCCTCGCCAATCTTGAACCATCCATCGCCTGGTCCCGAAGACGGATTGCCGCTGAGAGAGTCGTCCACTTTCTTCAGGAAGGCCATGACTGGGCCCTATTAATTGCAGTTAGATCACGGTTAAATCAGCGAGGTCAAATTATCTCACCTTGTGACTAGAGTCAATGACTTTGTTGTCGGCGGTTGAATCCGGCCCAGTGCCTGTAGCGACTTAACAAATGGTTAAGGTCTAAATTTATAGAATATCTTACTTGTCAAAGTGTGCAACCAAGCACCGGTGTAGGTCTGACCTGCTTCCATAGTAATCTTCTGGGTCGGGTTGGTAAAATATTGAACAGGAGAGCCGTTACATGCCATCGAGTCGCTTGTAACGTCTTGTTGAGGCTGGGTGACTGGATCAGCTAGGTGTCTTGTGTCAGGTTGGTTTTTGTGTTTCTTACCGAATCATCAGATGGCATGTAGATACCAACTCCTTGTGCATTCCCACCAATGGCCTGCATGATGGTATGCCCAGAGGCTACTCCGAGCATACCTGCTACGATCGTAAAAGTCTTCATAGTGAGTGTTTCAATGTAGGAATTTAACTTGAAGAAATAACCAGTGAAGATATGAAGTTGATCAAATGAGAGAGCAAAGTCTTGACTTATATAATAGTTGAAGAAAACCCCAAAAGCCTGCGTTCTCCCTCTAACACTCACTATCCTAGTAGAAGATCATTGCACCCGGGACGGAATGAAGCAATCTAGTTAGCTTTGGTAGATCCTCCTTCCAACAAAAAGGCCCGACGAGAAGAGGATATAACCAGCAGGATAGTTACAATGTTTTAAAACCTACACAGAACCTACCTATCATGACATGAGAATATATTTATGTTAGAGTATTGAATATGGCAAGGCAGATCATTGTCCTGTTTCAGCATAGTGCGAAATGACAGCAGTAAGGCTAAAGTGTTGCTACTCTAAGTTCGTAGAAATAGTAATGTGGCTAAAATTTCCATATAACGTCGTATAATTAAGAAGCCACTAATTGGTGCGCCTATTTTCCTGGCCATTTGCACTATATATGAAGAAATAAAAGCCCAGGTCATGCGCGGCTTTCAATGCCGTCTAATATCTACACCCCACATTTCACAACCGGAATGTAGATCTCCGTTTTAAGATCACAGTTACGGAGCCAAGCCATAAACACATGAAGAGTGCTATTTTCGCATGGGCTAAGATGTAGGCTGCAACCTGGTTCTTCTTTGCACTTCTTGCGAGTTCGACTTGCAGTGCCGTACAAGAAGCAAATTCCACATTGTTTATAGACGTTTTAATAAACGCCCCCCCGATTGAGATGCGATGCGGCATTCGAGTAGATGAAGGACCTTGCACACCAAAAATTAAAGTTTACTCAATGCGTGGAGCATGACGTGTGCAAGAGCGGAGGGCAGTAACTCGCCCACGGCAGTTCGATTGTCAGGCACAGAAAGACAGTGAATACCTTTAAGTGGAATTGTCTATCCGGGAATCTCATCCTGTTGATGTTGGATATTAGCGCTATGACCTGAAGGCAGTTCCAAGAGCAACGAGTGCAAAGTGTAACAGTCTCATAGACATTATAACCAGTACTATAGCTATCTTCATCTCTATTCCAATATTCTCATCGCACTCATCCTTCCATATTAGACCGCCAAGCGCCTCCTTCACGCATAAACCTGAAAATCCCCCAACTGCATCCTATATCCTACCTCGCCCCCCACCCCTCCTAGCTTACTCGCCACAACTCTCACCCACCTAGCACTTGTATCCGGAAACACAAACACCAATCCCTCCCCCGCCAACGGCGCCGGAAATCCTGTCTGCACCAGCAAATCCGTCCACGTCTCCCCGTCCCCACTACTCCCCTGAATCTTGAAATCAACCGGGAACCCCGAGCCCGTGCCTTCAACAAGGTCGGAACGCGCAAACAACACTACTCTGCTGATACTCTCCACAACTCCCAGATCGACGCTAGCATACTCGGTGGCAGAAGCGCTGAGGTGCGAGATAGACGACCACCCGATCCGTCCACCTACCACACCATCTACGATCCCGTCCGTGAGGAACTGCGAGTCCCAGCTGGCCGCCTCACCAGCGCCATCAGTCGAACTCACACTCACGCTCTTTCCAGCTACCAGGTCATTCCCTGTATCCGAAGCATAGATAGCAGGCGCGCCCCAGGCCGTCCACCCGTAGTACGCCTCCCCTGTAGTCGTGAAAGCGAATGTGACCGTGCTGCCGGCCCAAGGAGTAACGTCGACCATGGCCGGGAGCCAGCGCTTCCAGACCCAGTAGTTTTTGTTGAGGCGGAGGCCGGTGCCGAAGAGGGCTTGGCCGTTGGCGGTGACTTGGAAGGTCGATTCGCCGCCATTGCCGGCGCCGTCGCGGATTCCAACCGAGGTCCACAGGTTGAGGCGTTGTGTTCCAGAGACGGGGGGAAGTGTGACTGAGTAAGTTATCACGCCTCCTACGGCAGAGTAGATAGATTTTCGGATGACGCCCCCAACGGAGCCAGCAGGTTCGAGGCGGTTATCTGGCCCTGAGCTGCTCGCCGTGGAGAAAGCACTGTAGAAATCGACAACGCGAGTTCCGGGGTTCCAAGGCGGCGGCTGGATGTCTCGCGGGATTTCGGCGCGGTCGGCGAGGAACTTGTTAAGTGCGAGTCCGAATGTGTCGCCCCAGTCCGGCGACTCGAAGAGTGCGTATTGGTCCTTCGTTGCCTGATCTGACTCCCACGAATTCGGGCAGATGATCTTGATTCCGTCATTTACAAGGGTGAGGAGGGTGTTGTATGACCTTGTCGCATCTGTGGTGAGCGGATTCAATTCGAATACGCCGAAGTTGTTTTTTCCAGCACCACGTAGGGGGTTGTCTACCTGCCCAAAATCACTCGGGGTCCAGGCATAGTACGTGACGCCGCTGGCACCGTTTGCAGCAGTTGAGGTTTCAAGGGCGTCAGCAAAGCCGTAGTCGTCCAGTCGGGGTGTTTGGTGGCCATATACGAGAGCGCGGGGAATTCCAGCCTCAGCAATCCACAGAGTCTCATCGGCGACAGCATGGTTAATAAGAGTTACTCGCCAACGCTGCCATTCTTCGCTAAATGTCTGGCCCGGTGTGATTGATGCTGGTGGCTGGAGGGCGCTCCAAGAGGCGAAAGTAGTTCCTACTGCGCTATTGAAGGATTCGATGCTCGTGAATGCGGGGATGCGACCTTGGCCAAAGTAGGCGCCGCCTGGGCCGTATATACCAATGTTCTGGAGCCACTGCCTCCATTCTTCAATTGCAAGGGGGTTATAATCTGCTCCGCTGTTCGGCATGATAGTTTCGGAATCGAGACTGATACCCACAAACAGAGACGGGTGTGTGGCGGCCCAATCCACAATTGCTTCAGTAGAAGCTTGGATATTGCGCTTCTTGTAGCTGCGATAGACGGTATTGAGACGCGAAAGAGTGAAGTAGTTGTTTCCCCCATTATGGCTATAGAGCGACCCACCAGTACTGTTCAAAACTGTGGTGTCGGGCTGTGCTGCAATGATATCAAGTAGCACATCGCCCCACCCACCACTAGAATTAGGAGTACAGCAGTCTGCCCATCTACCGTTGTTCATGTGGACGAGGATTGGCAGCTCAGAGGCAACGGCCAGGTCAAGCATATAATTGAGGTTGGTTGGGTCGAACGAATAATCACTGTCCGCCCCGTGGATATCGCGACTGAGTGCCCAAGACGAAAATGACCAACCGAGCTTGGTATAGGTTCCTCCAAGACCCAACAGGGTCTTCATAGTTGAAAGAACGGCAAGATCATCGCTTCTGGTGTGGGAAGCAAGGGCTCCCTCCCAAATCGGAGTGATGTAAGTGATGTCCTCAGTGGTAGTGCCACTTCTTCGAGTGATAGGACTGGCATCGGTTTTTCCAAAGAGGGGGATAGCTAAAAGAGCGAGGCTTCGTAGTAAGTGCATATTGTGAGTGCGCCTGGGTGCAATTTAGATCAAAGTAAAAGATAGACAGCCTTAATGAGAAAACATAGGAGATTCACTTAATACAGTGAAGACTGGGGAACGAAACTGAAGCGGAGAAGGAGCGTCGTACTTACATTGTCTTACCAAGACATTTTCATTTCTTTACTTCACATAAGCATAAGCACTTACATTCGAAGAAGCTGATTTCTTCGCGACAACTGGTCCCGAATAGCTGCAGATCTGACGTTGGTCTCGCCAGGCGTGTTGACAACGCAGATGAGAACACGAACGAGGCCAAGATAAATTGCAAGCATATCGCTGCAGGCGTCAAGTTGAAGAATTCGACCTTCCATGTCTGTCGTAGATGTAAACATGCACGTGCGAGAAGCCGTGATCGTGTGCATGATACTTGTGGTCGTACCCAGGTTCCCCGCATCGAGTTTCGATCCCCTAGTCTCATTTAGCACTTGGCTGTTGGCACTTGGAGCTTACTTGTCC
Organism: Pseudogymnoascus sp. VKM F-4516 (FW-969); assembly: GCA_000750815.1. Classification (NCBI taxonomy): domain Eukaryota; kingdom Fungi; phylum Ascomycota; class Leotiomycetes; order Thelebolales; family Thelebolaceae; genus Pseudogymnoascus; species Pseudogymnoascus sp. VKM F-4516 (FW-969). The sequence continues at coordinate 19,662 of JPJZ01001207.1, read as the reverse complement.
ACTAGTAAACCCCAAAATGCCGCTGTCACGGAGACCCCAGCCTCCCCACCTTCCCCGCAATTCAAGTTTTGAGCTTGGTGACGAGTAACTTCTAACTATAGGGAATGAACACTATAAAGAAGCACTATATCGATGATTGCCAAAGCCAAAGCCAAAACCAAAGTGATAAATTAAAGTGATAGATCATTAAAAACAGAACACAATAGCCCACACCCGACCTGTTCTCATCTTGACCAACCTCGCTCCCTTGTACTCGAGTAATACCGTATTCAATCAAAAGTACCGAGGGAACGTTCCATCCAACATCTCGGTCAAACTATGCGCCAAGCTGGCAGTTGGGTGTCGGCTTCGGTTCATCTCATGCCGGTGCGAGGTGATGAGAGCGAATCAACTTCGGCTTCGTGCTTTGTTATAAGGTCAGAAGGCGTTCCTACGCCGATCCTTAACTAGCTGGTGCCCCCATACGTGAGTAGGTTGAGGCGCGTACTGCAGTTCATCGCGTTACCTGTGATACTCATTTTATTCTCATCATCATCAAGCTTCGTCTCCCATCAGTCTCACAACTGCCACTCTCAAAATGGTCGCCATCAAGATGAAGGCCACTTGGCGGCTGCTCTACTATATCTTTACCATCTCTCTAGGGGGAGCCGTTGTCGGTATCGATCTGGGCATCATCGCAACTACTCTTGCCCAAGATGCTTTTAACGTTTACATGTTCCCGGAGGGAACCAAAAACGTCACATCTCTCACGGGCGCAATTGTGTCCATGGGATCGGCTGGAAATGCTATAGGCTGTCTTATTAATGGCCTCCTCCTTGAAAGATTAGGGCGCCGAAAGACCCTCCTCGTCTCAACTTTCTTCACTATTGTCGGTTCCGCGTTCCAGACTGCCGCAAATGGAGTACCACTGATGATAGTTGGCCGCTTTGTCGCTGGTGTAGCACTCGGGATTCTTAACCCGACGATGCCAATTTACATCTCTGAGCTCGCGAGACCCGAGGAGCGCGCTCGCCTCTGTGGGATATTTGGCCTTATGATTGCTATTGGCTTTTGCCTCGCAAACTGGATCGGCTATGCGTGCTCTTTTGCTTCTGGAGACGTAACTTGGCGCCTTGCGCTCGGCATGCAGATACCCACAGCAGTACTTCTTATGGTCCTGTCAATGTCTCTTCCTGAATCCCCTCGCTGGTGTAAGTGCAACACCTCATATCCAATTAATCTCATTCCGTAAATCCCATCTAACAAATCCCCAGTGGCCCAAAAAGAACGCTATGAAGAGTTCGACGCATCTCTCAAACGCATCTACGAAGACGAAGATGAAGAGTTCTTCGTGCGCTCACAAGTCGAGATCCGCGAACAGATCCAGCTCGAAGGCGCTCAGCGGTCCAATATCACCGTCGGACACGCACTCCTTGAGATCTTTAACCGCAAGAATATCCGCCGCACTGCCATGGCTATCATGGTCATGCAAGTTGGCATCCTTTCTGGCAGTCTTGCCATTCAAAACTACCAGTCTATCCTCTATAAGTCTCTCGGCTTCGAGGGCAGACAAGTCATACTCATTAGCGGCTGTTACGGCTTCATGGGTATTGTAGGTCAGATTATCAATTTCTACGGTGTTTCTGATCGCTGGCCTCGCGTCCGCACTATGTGTAAGTTTCCATCCTACACATACCCCCCATCCGACTAACCCCTCCCAGGGCTCGGTTGCCTCATCCTCGCCGCCATGCTCTCGATCCTCATGGCTCTATCCCGCTACTACGGCGATGGACACGACATGGCTGGCGCACGCGCTGGCGTTGCCTTCATCTTCCTTTACTCTGCGTTATACGCTGTCTTCTTCAATAGCACGCTTTACACCATCGCTGCGGAGACTTTCCCTCAGCACCTTCGCGGCTATGGGACCTCAATAGCTGCGCTATGTCAGAATATCACAGCCATTTGGATGGGACAGGTGACGCCGTTTGCATTTGATGCGATACACTGGAAGTATTATGCCGTGTTTATTGGGTGCTTGGTGGCGCTGAGCGCATTTTATGGGGTGTTCTTGACGGAGACGAACCAGCTTAGTTTGGAGAGTATTGCAGGGGCATTTGGAGATGAGACGGTGGCGGTAGACAAGGCCATGGCACATGCGCACAAGGGTGAGGAAGAGAGAGGTGCGGAGGAGGAGAAGGTGTAAGGTTGGGAGAGGAACGGATGGTGCTCAATCCTTGTATTTGCAATATATTATCAATGATAGCCATACCCGCCTGCAGCACACCTTTCCGTCGCAGTTTCCTCGGATTCCTCGAAGTTGAATATAGAAGGAACGATTACCAAGCAAGCCGCAGTCGTAACTTCCTCAAACTCTTAAGTCAATAAACGCAGCAAGAACGATTACAAAGCAAGGCTTAGTCGCAACTTCCTTAAACTCCGAAGTTAATGAATATAGAAGGAACGATTCCCAAACACAGCTTCAGTCGCACCTTCCTATTGTTCAAAGACGCAGCTAATGAAATCGATGATTATGCCGTCTAGAACAGCATCTAGCATTAGGATTTGCAATCTGGCTATCCTGCTGCCCATAGCACTGAAGCACAGTCGTCTTCGTCGCTCGCCTTACTAGTTGCTCCAGCCTCTCTAGCAGCCCCAATTATTAATAAATCATGATATTATCAGATTATATTCGTCGGGCTACTCCATATCAAAGTCTGAAGCTAGATTATACTGGATGCTCTGAAGTAGCTGCATAGACAACCACTTCAAAGGGACGCAACTCTATCGTCTCGCGGCCAACCACGGTAGGCTCTGTCTTATAATTCCCTATTAGGTGCTCCCTTGACTCCCCTATAAACGATTCAATCGTTTCGCAGCTCTTCCAACTCACCGTCTCCGCCTTGAAATTCGCCACAACCACCGCCGCCACGCGATCATGCGACCTCATATACGCAAAGACGTCCTCATTCTCCGGGTCCACGAGACTGAACGTACCATACACGAAGACATCCTTCACATCACGCCGGATCTGCAGAAGATCCTTCCAGTAGTTATAGACGCTATCTGGCTGGCTAACCTGCGCCTCGGCGTTCCATGTCTCATAGTCCCCATGCACGTTGATCCACGGCTTCCCCGTCGTAAAGCCAGCATGTGGCGACTTGTTCCACTGCATTGGCGTCCTCGCATTATCCCTCGACTTCACCTTGTACTCCCGCAGCGCCTCAGCCTGCCTCTCTTTATCATCGGGATAAGCGGCGAGCAGCTCATGCCAGTGATTCAGTGTCTCGATATCGCGGTAGTCATCAATAGTCCACTCGGCTGGTACATTCGCCATAGCCAGCTCCTGACCTTGATAAACAAAGACCGTACCGCTTTGCAGTGCAAGGAAGGTAGCCAGCATCTTGCCGCTCAAGGCTCGAAACTCTGGGGCGTCGGAGGCGAAACGCGAGATGACGCGACCTTGGTCGTGGTTCTCGAGGTAGAGGGCGTTCCAGCCGCCGTTGGAGATCATGAAGTCTTGCCATTTTTTGACAACGGATTTGAGGTCTGACATTTGCCATTTGTGAGGCGTGAATTTGCCGCCGCGGCCGTGGTCGAGTTCCACACTGGGATTGTTAGTAAAGGTAAAATATGGTTGGGTGGGGTTCGTACATCTCGAAGTGGAATACCATGCTCAGCTCTCCTCGGTCAAAGGCCACACTCTTCAAGATCTCCTTTGGATCTTTGACACCTGGCATCTCACCGACGGAGAAGGCATCGTACTCCTTCAGGATAGTACCGAGATCTTTCAGATACTCGTGCAGGCGAGGGCCGCAGGCGTAGAAGTCGTTGCCCGATTGGAATTCCTGCGTGGGGTCTTGGATAGGGGCATCAGGAAGCTCAGGCACTTTGCTGATGAAGTTTATCACATCCATGCGGAAGCCATCGACGCCTTTGTCGAGCCAGAAGCGGATTATGGAGTGGACTGCGGCACGGACATCGGGGTTCTCCCAGTTCAGGTCGGGCTGCTCGGTAGCGAAGAGGTGGAGGTAATATTGGTTGGTTTGCTCATCGAGTTTCCATGCCGAGCCTGGCGGAGGGTTTGTGAGCCGTAGTTTATGTTAAGAGAGTGAGAGACTGACCTCCAAAGTATGATACCCAATTATTAGGGGGCTGAGGGCGGCCATCTGCGTCAATCTTCGCATCCTTCCAGATATACCAGTCTCTGTATTTGTTGTCTTTTGAAGATCTCGACTCTTTGAACCACTCGTGCTGAACAATCATATATTAGCATCTCTCTTGCGCCAGTTTTGAAGATAGTATACCTGATCAGATGTATGGTTGACAACCAAATCCATCACATACTTCATACCCCGATCATGGAGCCCCTTAATTAAATCATCGACATCGTCCATAGTTCCATAGGGCGGATGGATCTTTCTGTAATCCGAGATATCATAACCCATGTCGACCTGGGGAGATTCGAGAATCGGCGAAAGCCAGACCAGGTCGACACCGAGGTTGTTCAGGTAGTCAAGCTCGGAGGTAATCCCCGGAATATCTCCAATACCATCTCCATTCGAGTCTTTGAATGAGGAAGGGTATATCTGATACACCGAAGCCTCCTTCCACCACGCCCGATTTTCCGGCGTAGGCGCCATTTCGATCAAGTAGCAACGATGAGAAACAATGAACTGAGGCGAAATACGATTGAACGGAAAGAAATGCAAATGGTATTCTTTTATATAATGCTTAGAAAAAAACAGAAATAATTGCTAATCGAAAACTTTTATGGGGCTGACATGCCTCACTTCGACGACAACCTACGTACAACCTACCCCGCGATCCATGTGGGACACCCCGCCGGAGAATCCTCCCGAAGATATTGCGAAATGCCTGGGTGTGCATGGACGCGGCCGCACTTGTGCATGCGCCCCGCCGAACCTTGTCTGTAGACCTACTTAGAAAGGAATCTCTCCGTGTATTACCCGGTATAAATATATGGGTATAGACCCAAAGATAGGAAACCGAGAAATTTATGTTCGTAATAGGAAATCGGCCGGGCGGGGCCTGAAGCTGGTCGATCTGGGACAAACGGCAATCTCGCGCTAACAAACGCTAGCGGCATACCAGATAGCCATGCTCTAGATTTACAAAAGCGATCTCCGAGAATCCCACCGAAATCACAACCTCAAAGAGCTAGTATATCCCTACAATGGCGGCAGCAAATTTCGAAGCGGCGATAGCGCTCATTGACGAAGCGCATTCCGAAGACTCCACCATTGTGACGGTTAGCGGCAAGGAAATTCCGTATGAATTGCACTATGCCCAGAAGTCCACCCACTACCTCGGGCTTCGCGAACCAAACGCTTCGCCGGTCTTAAAAACGGCTGTGAGAGCGCAGCATTTCCGCAGGTGAGTCAAAATACATCTACTAAAATATGAAGAGTTACACCTCAGGTGAGAGGTAGCTAATGGGGCTAATATCTTCACGTTAGATGGGAGGTGCCCCGCACTACTTACCCCGCTACCAGAGTTGGCTACTTCGCATGGCGGACTTTTCTCAAGAAGCGTCAAGCGGAGCTTGCGTCGCAAATTTGCACAAAGTGCAACTATTCCGCTGAAGAAGCAGAGGCTGTCGCCTCCCTCATCCGCAAGGAGGATATGAAGAGCAATGTTGAGTCACAGATTCTAGAGGATGTTGCGTGTTTGGTCTTCCTCGACGATCAGTTTGAGAAGTTTGAGAAAGAACATGATGAGGAAAAGATCATCAGTATTTTGCAAAAGACTTGGGCTAAGATGAGCGAAGGGGGACAGAAGTTGGCTTTGGAGATGGAGTTAAGTGATAGAGCCAAGGAGCTGGTAGGAAAGGCGCTGAGTTGAATAGAGAATTGAGTTATTATACCTTGGCTTTCACAGTGCATGATGATAGTCTCTGTGGGTGTGAATGCTATTCCTCTAAATACCTCTATTTTAAAAGGTGGTATCACTCATCCTGTTTGATAAACACCGGCATTGTATCAAGTGGGCAGTCTACGTCCCGTGTCTGGCCGCCTTCGTACACATCTTGCCCATCCAGAAGTTTCCATTTCTTGCCTTTGGGGAGGTAAACTTTCCTCGAGGTGCATCCAGCCCGCAGAACCGGCGCGCATAGATACCTGTCGCCATACATATACTGATCGTCAACTTCCCAGCACTTCGGATCCTCGGGGAACTCATAAAAGCAGGTACGTATAACAGGCGTCCCCTTCTCGTGAGCCTCGCGCATCAGCCCTCTCGTATACTCCCGCATTTGCTCGCGCAGAAGCATGTACTTCTTGCATATCTCATAAACTTCTGGCCCGTAGGACCATACTTCGTTGTCGGCGCCCGACAAGCACGTGGCTCCTCCTGTGGTACCATGTTGTGGTTTGTGCGGTTCGCGATCACCATGCAGACGCATGACGGGGCAGAAAGCTCCCCATTGGAACCAGCGGACGAACAACTCGCGGAAAGCTTTATCGCTTGGATCGCCACCGTGGAACCCGCCGATGTCAGTCGTCCACCAGGGGATACCTGCAATGCCCATTTGCAATCCAGCAGTGAGTTGGTTTCTGAAGGAGCCCCACGACGAGGCAATATCGCCGCTCCAAACCAGAGCCCCAAACTTTTGACTTCCCGCCCAGGCGCAGCGGAGGAGGTTGACGACATTTTCTTGTCCGGCTGCAGTCTGACCCTCGTAGAATGTGCGAGCATATTCCACGGGGTAGATATTCCCGATTTGCAGGTTCGAGCCCGCGTGGTAGCGATAGTTGTCGAAATCATATGCTGTGTATTCCGGCTCCGCTTCATCGAGCCAGAAGACTTTAATTCCCTTGTCAAAGTAATTCGCCTTGGCTTTCTCCCATACATATTTCCTCGCGCCTGGGTTTGTGGAATCAAAGTGCACGGTATTGCCCTGGAACTCCATGACTGTTCGCATGCCGCGGTCAACGCGGATGAGGTAGCCATTCTCGAGCATCTCGGGATAGTTATCGGCCCGCTTGTCAACGGTAGGCCATATTGACACCATGAGTTCGATATTCAGAGATTTTAATTCTGCTATCATTGCGTCTGCAGATTGTGAGAATTAGTCGGGTCAACTGGGTATCAATAATTGCTCACCTGGATCTGGCCAGTAGGTTGGGTCAAACTTCCAATCGCCCTGCAACGCCCAGTGGAAAAAGTCGATTACAATTAAGTCAATCGGCAACTCGCGGCGCCTATACTCTCTCGCGACTTCCAATAGCTCTTCTTGCGTCTGATAGCGCAGCTTGCACTGCCAGAATCCGAGTCCGTATTCAGGCATCATTGGCACAGTCCCAGTAACACCGCTGTAAGCTTCCACAATCTCAGCCGGAGAATCTCCCGCACAAACCCAGTAGTCTAGAATCGACGTCGAATAAGCTTCAAAGCTCATAGTATTCTTCCCCAATACCGCCCGGCCAATTCCAGGATTGTTCCATAAGAACCCATACCCCAAGGATGACAGAGCAAAAGGCACGGATGCCTGAGAATTCCGATGAGCAAGCTCCAGATCGTGCCCCTTTAGATCCAAATGCGGCTGCTGATACTGCCCCATCCCAAAGATCTTCTCATTAACGTCGACCGATTCGAAGCGCATAGTCAGATGGTAGTCCCCGCCGGGGATCGGCTTAAATTCGCGCGCCTCAACCTCGATGGCGCTGCACTTGGGATCTCGCACATCCAATCTATTCCTTGCGTATTCTTCTAGTAATTTTTCCCCTTTGCTGTTGTATACTATCAGCTTTCCTCCCTTCGAGATGGTGGCATTGATTTTGCCGTTGGTGATGGTTGCTTCTGTCTCATTGATGGTGATTTCTGCCTTTGGTGAGGCGGGTGATACTTCTAACGCCCAGCTCTCAGTTGGCATAGAGCGCTGTTTGGTTGCTCGCACTCGGAGCGAGTTTTCTCCCCATGGCTCTATCCATAGCTCTTCGGCGTCGTAGTGGAACACGAGGCGGTTATCCTGCTGGGAAAGCATCTTTCAATATTCTGCTGCGTAAGGCCAATGTGAAAGTAACTGTCTCTTCCGATAGGTCTCTACAAAATTATCCGTAGGTTATTTCCTCCTTATAAGTGCACTGTTGTTGGGAGTGAAGTGAGGGGTAGGATGGCACCGGCGAAATCGGCTTATGAAGAGGGGTTACAACGCGGATAAACATGTTTGTCAAACTCAGCCAACTCCATTGGCTACTATTGCTAGAGCTTTTAGGTCGACGTGGATATGCATAGCCAAGCCGAAACAATGCGAATTAGTGATTTATGGTGACTTTATGATATTATTATATTGATGTTGGTAAATTCTGGGTGGACGGCATATATTTATCTCTAAATTTATCACATCGCGACTATTTACGTCATAAAATTTTACGACGTCATGGTGGGTTTAACAATTCAACGACATAATAAAAAATATATAGGGATTCTCCAATTACTTCAATTAACTCGATCTGTTTTCGTTCACTAAACTGAAATAATAATCTGTACTTGTTAATATTTATAAACAATGAACGCCACGAAATCCCAACCCAAAAAGCTGGTCGACGTTGTCGAAAAATACCGACCCGACTTATCCGAGTTCGAAGATGTATACAAAGATTTCCACAAGCACCCCGAGCTCGGAACCAAAGAGAAGAGGACAGCCGGCGTAATTGCCAAGCGCCTCAAAGACGCCGGCTTCGACGTCCACGAGAATATCGGCGGCCATGGATTAGCCGCCGTGCTACGCAAAGGCGACGGTCCAACCGTGCTTCTGAGAGCTGATATGGATGCCCTGGCGCTCGAAGAGGAGACGGATCTGCCTTATAAAAGTACTGTAGCTAAGACTATGCATGCATGTGGCCATGATATGCATGTCACCTGCCTTCTCGCTGCAGCGAAATTGCTCACTGATGCCAAGTCGGAATGGTCAGGCACGCTGATTTGCATATTTCAACCCAATGAAGAAAACGGAGCGGGTGCGAGGGCAATGGTAGACGACGGGCTGTATAAGGTGATACCCAAGCCCGATGTTTGTTTAGGTAAACGCCCATCCGCACCATCCAATTTGCTGCACTGCTAACTAAACGCAGGCCAACACGTTTTCCACCAAAAGACGGGGACATTAACCATTGGTCCCGGCATCACCCTGTCAGCAGCAGATTCCTTCAAAGTTACAATCCACGGTAGGAGCGGCCACGGAAGCCAGCCGGAAAACTGCATTGACCCCATCGTCATCGCGAGCTCCATCGTAGTACGTCTCCAGAGCATTGTGAGCCGTGACATCTCACCATCTGACTCCGCCGTCGTGACGTGTGGTAGCTTCCATGGCGGGGAGTCCGAGAATGCCATTCCGGATAGGGTGGTGCTAAAGCTAAACGTTAGAACGCAAAACGACAAAGTTAGAGACAAGGTCCTCGCAGCAGTGAAACGCATTATCAAGGCTGAATGCGAGGCGGGCGGTGTCACTCAGCAACCTGATATCGAGCCTACATCGCGATTCCCGCTCACCGAGAACGACGAAAAAGTCGTTGGCAAACTGCACGAAGCATTTAAACCCCTCTTTGGCGACGTTCCGAGCGAATCGGGGATGGTTAGCGGGAGCGAGGATTTCTCTGATCTTGCGAGGCCGCACGATATCCCGTACGCGTTCTGGTTTTTTGGAGGGACGGATGAGAAGAAGTGGGATGATGCGGTGAAGAATGATACCGTTCACCTGCTGCCGCATAACCATAGCGCCAAGTTTGCCCCGGTTATTCAGCCTACGTTGAAGGCGGGGACGGATGCAATGGCATTGGCTGCTCTGGCATTTTTGAAGGTATAGGAGGATATTAGGTGTTCGATGTATAAAAGATTATTTTATGGGTATTTATTTGTCGCTTGATATGCGTGGGTTTATGTTGCTGCCTGTCTGGACCTAAAACAATTTTGTTTGACATCAGCCACCTCAAAGCTTCATGTATGTAACTGCGTCTCGACGTCCTCCACAGCACATTAGTATATATCAAGAATGAATTCCCCCTGGCTCCCTCGAGTCCTCCAACCCGACTTCATCTGGCCACCCCGAACCCCACCTCCACTATCCAACCAAATCCCCGCGACCCCCAAGCCCAGCCACCCTCTGATCCGCCGCTTCTGGGGATACATACACACCCACCTCAAAACCTTCTCATACCACTATTGCCACTGGGTCAACTTCCCCTTCGACAACCAAATCGCTCCCCTCCCCTTCGGCCTCCTCCTAAAATGGTCCGACGGCACACGTCTAGAAGAAGTCTTCACAACGCAAGTATGCCACACCGCCGGCCTCCCAGTCCCAAGAATAACCTGCTGCGGCGATCACCCAGAGACGCCGCATGCGCCGGTGTCAATCCTCATGACGCGACTTCCAGGGAAGGAAATGGACCAAATGTATGAATCCCTCAGCGCAACCGCTAAAGCAACCGCCCTCGCTGAGCTCAAGGCTTACCTAGCTACTATCCGCCAATGGAAAAGCCCCTGGGGTGATGCGCGGATATATTCCATCACGGGGGGTCCGATTCGGAGTATTCGCGTGCCAAACCATATTGTAGGACCCTACGAGACATCCGATGAATTCCACGACTACCTCTTCGCTCCCGCGCGTCACTCGAGCTGTTTCTCCTCACAAGAAGATTTCGAGGAGGCGTTGCAGCGCGCGCGGAAGCTGCGCACGCTCGAGAAACCGGGGGTGAAATTCACGCATGGGGATCTGAAGCACCATAATATCCTCATCGATGAGGGGGGTCACATCACCGGGTTTCTGGATTGGGAGGCGGCGGGGTGGTATCCGGAGTTTTGGGAGTATACGACGGCGATGCGGTATCTACCGAGTGGGTTCTGGTGGTATGAGTTTTTGTTGGAGGTGGGTGCTGATGGGTATAGAGAGGAGTCGGAGTGTGAGAGGGCGTTGACGAATTTGACTGTTGATTCTTGGGTGTTCTGATGGGTTGGATGGGCTGGATTGGTTGGATTGGTTTGTTGGAGTTTTTGAAGTGGGATGAGGTGGTGTGGAAATGGTGAATGGAGAGTAAATAGCAAGACGACAGTTGAAGAATGATAGAAGGGAAGTATAGATAAATATGTGCCTGAAGGTGGTTTTACTGATGCCCCTGATTCTGTCATATTTCACACGTTCATTCTAGACTGGGATAATGAAGAAAGTATCCATGAAGCTGTACTGATATTAGATTCCGAGAATTCAAACAAAAAACGGGCCAGCTGACCGGAAAGAAGATGGTATAAGGAGATGGCATGCAGCTATAGGCCCTCCTATGTATGCACCAGAAATGTCATCTCTATGCATACTAGATAGACCAAGCACAAGTCTTTTACCGCTTCATCAAAGATGCATGTGATGTCCATTTGTTTCTTGCTTCTCGGGAGTGGTTGAACCCGCTGTCGATATACCTGTTGCTGTCACTTCTGTACTGCCGTCGCCGACTCTCTGCTGTCAATTTAGAGTGCTGCTGTTGCATAATTCCTGCTGTCACCAAGATGCTACCACCGCTCAAACTTATCCAGAAAGGGGAGGACCCGTCCCCCAAAGAGACAAGGCGAAGGCCGTTTTCCTCCTGTCCTTTGCTTCGATACTGATATATAAGACAGATTCTTTCTGTAAATGTCGAGCTGTTGAGTGATGGCTCTGAGAGCTGTAATCTCTCACACCCATATTAAAGATGCAAATACTCATAGCAACTGACTCTAAAAAAAACCCAGAATCTCACCTGATAACCAACCCTTACCCCCCGCCAAACCCATAAATCCATAACCTCGTTTACCCTCCTCACCTCAATAGTACCACCCACCCCATCCCGGAACACTCGATCCGACTAACCACCCCTCGATCCAGCTAACACGAAGCTATCGTAGCAATACCACGCACACCATGGGTCATCCGCCGCGTTAGTTAGTGTTTAGTTAGCTAGTTCGACCCCGCAGCCGCGCGTGGGTGGGTGGGTTAGCCTGGTTATTTTATGAATAGCATGGTAGGTTAGTGTCCTGTACCTCGCCGCTGCCTTGGCGGGGGGAGTTCACCGGTGAGGGATATGTATAGATAGCGCTACTTATGAGAGTGAGAAGGGAGGAGTCAGCAAGGCAGAAGGTATCGTAAAGGCCAGTCTGTATGTTCGTCTTCGATCCCTCGATCTGTCCTGTCCCGTCCCCAACCCCCACGAACTCGGCTCGGCTTTTTTCTCGATGTCGATGGAGTGGGTGAGACACAAACGCGGGATGAGTGAGATAGCTGTCTCGTCTCACCCGTATCATCGGAGAGGTAGACGATGGGGGATACGATTCGATACGATGGGAGGAGGAGGATGGGTGTAGGGGATCGGCAAGGGATCTACGGGGGGGTTTCCTGTATGGGTGGGGCCACGAGGGGGAGGTGTTGATGGGTGAGGGAGGGAGGTATGAGGGAAGGTTTGAGGAGAGGTATGAGAGAAGGAGGAAGTACAGTAAAGCGATGCCTTGATGAGTGGTCGTGTTAGACGATGGAGGCAACTTCTTCTCCCCTCCATGATGACTGAACAGAGTGAGAGAGCGAGTGAGTACCTTGATATCCCCCTCCCCCCATTGGCCTCCCTTGGCCGCGAACTATAGTAAGTAAGCACTCTCTCCAGGCAGCTCCTGCACAACTTACCCATCCTCCTGCACTTCCTCCCTGTATATCGACGGCATCAAGGCAGTCACCCCATCAACGGGCTTGCCAAGCTCAAGCCGGTCAGCGTTCTCAGCTCCTTCCCGCGAGTGCAGGTGAGGGAGGGAGAGTGGTGAGTGGTGCTCGGTGAGGGAGTGCATGAATGTGCTACTGCGGGTTGTGGGCAGGGGGTGTGAGTGGGTGGGTGTTTGGGGGTGGTGAATGGTGAATGAGAGGGTGTTTGGTGGTGAGGTGAGGTGAGGTGAGAATGGGTGGTGGTGGTTGGTGTGGGTGTTTACTGTTCTGTCGATGATGGGGATGGGGAGTTGGCGGGTGGATGGTGGTGGCTGTGGACTGAGGCAGACAGGCAGACACAGGCAGACAGGCAGGAAGAAGGTGATATGAGAGTGAGTGAGTGAGTGAGAGTGGATGACTGGACATCAGTGGATGGACAAGAGAGGGCTGCATGGATCACGACGGGATCGGTACATGGATAGTACGGGTGGAGTACGGGTGGAGTACGGGTAGACTACAAAAAGTGACTGCGTGTTTCAGAAGCGATGGCAGGTGGGATGGCAGGTGGAGAGCGAGTGTGATGTGGGAGTCGATGTGTGGAATGTGCGTTGTGTGTGCGTACTGTACTGGAGGATGAATCGTCGATGCGGGAGGGTGAAGAAGTTGCAGGGAAGTATGAGTAATGTAGAGTGGAGTACTTATCCCAGGCTGCATATTGTAGGATACAGGACAGTACAGTAGTAGGATACAGATACAGTAGTAGCTGGGCGTCGATGACTCTTTTCTCTCTCATTTCCTTCCTTCCTTCCTTCTTTCTCCGTCGTCCGTGCGTTGACAAGTGCTGTAATCTGCTTCAATATCGTCATCGTCGCTGCCAATACTGCTAATATGCTACTACCGTAGTAAATTGTCAAAGTGGATTCATAGAGCCTCCGCTAATACTCTACTATTATAGTATACTACGCTCAGACTGGCTTGGTTGTCTCTCATACTCGTACTGTGTCCATCTCATATTGTACTTACTCTAATGCACACAATCGACGATGACTCCCCCACCATCACCATCACCATCACCATCGGAAATATTCACTCCATCGTGTCCATCGAGAGAGAATATTCATGTTACCACCCCGCTCCCTTCATACCCTTCATATCTCCCCCCCCTCCTCCCTCCTTTCTTCACCTCCTTTTCCTTCCCCTCCATCTATTCATCCCCTCCATCCTATCCCACTTCCCACTCCCACTCCCCCTCCCACACCTTCCCCCTCTACCCCTCCTTTTGTCCACCTTCTTCTGTCCTCCATAGCTGCGGTTGCCTGGCCGTCGGCGTCATGATACATGATAAAATACACACTATACCACCACAACTACAGTATTAAATAGATGTATCAATAGATGTATACTTACACTATATCTATTCCAAAACAGGACAGACACAAACAGACACAAGACACAAGACACACCCACCATGGTGAAATCGACAGCATGACACCCTCTTCTTGAATCTTGCCCCTCCTCTTAACTTTCCCTTTCTATCCTCCCCCATTCTTCCTAATTCATCATTCCCATCTCTTCATTCGACAACCTTCCTGCCCCTTCCCACTTCTCATTCCCCATCTTTAATATCTTTTATTTGTATTAATACATATTTGGTGTATTTATACATTTCCACACCCCTCGTAACCCCGCCGCCACCCTGCCCCTTCTCCCTTCTATTCGCTCCCTCCATCCACGCCGGCCAGCACAGCAACAGGGCTGTAACAAGACACAACGCGACGCATCTCAGCAAAAGAGAGAAAAAAAGGCCACAGCACAGGATGAGTCGCAGAGCAGCACCACTGTAGCCCCCTCATCCTCTGCTCCCAGGCCCACGCGCTGCCTCTGCTCATCAATCAGAAACAAGCAATCAGCAAGCACCCGCCGCCAGTAACCACGAAATCGTACGTCCCACGCCTCTCACGTCCCACAGCGGAGACCGGCACCTCGAATCGTCATCGGCTGTTGTCGACTGCGGCGTTTATACAGAAACCCAAAGGCGATACAAGAAGCAAGCTGGTCCTCTCGCTGCCTTCGAACTTTTTTTTGTTGTACTTCAATCGAGATCGAGCATATATTTTGGCATATTACACGCAGACGCGCTGCTCACACGAATCTTACGGACGCACACATACATACCGCACACGAAATACACACGCACAAGCAGACATACACACACACACATATATGCATTGCTTATAAACAAACACACACGAAACACACGAACACACGAAAATTCATGACCAAACATACAATACTCAGCCCAGCCTTGTTGCCATAATCAACGCCTCTTTCCACTATCCTCTCTCCGAACCGCGACCGGTGTGTTGAGGGATAAACCGATATAGCCTGCGTCTACAGCGACAAAAGTGACACGAAATACATAAAATACGCTCTCAAATACGTCGAATCTACACCAAGAAATCGCTATCGATAAGGGAATAAGCTTCGATCACACCCGACGAAAAAAAGTTCCCCCCCAGCAAAAAGCCCAAGGAAGTCACCGATTTCCCTTCTTTTCCCCCACCAACAACCCCAGCAACAAGACACAAAATACACAAAATACGCACAATACACACAATTATACCCTGGTACTATGATACTAAGGTACATCCTCTACATCCACCATATCCACAACACCCACCACCCCACATTTATCTTTGTCCCCCGTGCCTAAATCTCCACTCTCTGAAGACCACTGCACACCACTGCGCACACCCAAAAAGTTCCAAAAGTCCCAAAAAGTCCCGCGAACGCAGCCCAACCTACTTTTAGTACTATTTTACCATAGTACTACGGAATATAGGCATACAAAGGTACTCAAAACTACTGCGCCTACTACGACTACTCTGCTCGGCCACAGACAAGAGACCCAGCCTGCCTGCCTGCCTAAAAACAATTCTCTCAACCTACCTATTACACCTTTCTCTTCTCTTCTTACTCTTCAACCTTACTCACATTCAACCAACTACTACGACGACGACGACGACTACTACCCTGCGTTATAACAAGGCGAACATATCATTATCAATACATACTGCACAAGCCACAGCATTGCGCACGCCGCCTACATCACCACCGAACCGCGAAGGCGTCGCCCGCTTGTCAGAGCCATGGGGTCCGATAAGGCCCGCCCCGCTTACGTCGAGGACGTCGAGGGAGACGAAGACAGCGAGAACAATCGCACAATACGCGGCACCCGAGTGTCCGCCCGCGCATCAAAGAAGGAGAAGAAGCAGAGGAACGAAAAACGAGTGTCCAAGGAAAAGAAGAAGTCACATTCCGACGATGGCTACTCGTCGCTCGCTGTCCCAACCAGGGCAGACGAGAGGGCTACGGTGAAAGAAGTGCGAGTCATTCCTGACCGCGAGCCTCGAGAGGGACGGCGGAAATCATTAACTATTAAGAGCCCGCGCAAGTCGTCACGGCCTCCCACACAGCGAAACGTCACGTTCGACCATAGCGACCTACCGAGCCGCCCGAAGGATCGGGACGACCCGAGATACTTCGGCGAGAGGGACGGTCACCCTGTCGTCATCCAGGCACAATCCACACCGCGGGCCGCCCCATCATCCGCCGCATCTTCGTCGCAGTCGCGACAGGCGCGACCGATGAGCATCAACGGCGGCCACCCCAGCCGGCCACCACTGTCCGGCTCCGCATACTACCCACAACCCATCTATGCCCCTGCGCCGGTCATGATACAACCACAATACCAAAACCCGATGCAAATGGCGTATTCGCCCGGCCAGCCCGGGTCGCCAAGCCGCGCATCCTTGATGGATCGATTCGCGCGGACGGGTGCGTCGATTGCTAGGCCATCGTCAGTCGCGGGATACAGGCCGTCTGATCTTCAGGTGGCGAGAGCAGCCGGGTACGATGACGATGACGAGTATGACTCTGAGGAAGAAGAACGGAATCGACAAGCGATGATGCGGGAGGCCCGCGAGGCCCAGAAAGCCAAAGAGAGGCGGCGAGCCAAAGAGCTCCAGGATGCGGCCGACATGCCCCCGCCGATGCAACGGCGGAGAAGCGTGCGCCAACCCACCGAGCTGTCCATGTTCCTCCAAGACAACATCGACGATGAGTCCCAGCCTCGTCGATCGCGCGACGAGCCCCGTGATTCCCGCCGCTCGCGCGACTACGACCGCCGTCCCTCTCTAGACTACGAACGTCCCAGCCCTCGCCGCCCCAGCCCGCACCACCGCCAATCCTACCAATCCCGCACCTCGTACGAGTACGACGAGCGCGAGCGGCCTACACAACCCAAGATCATGTACCGCGGCAACGAGGCCCCGCCATCCCGCGCACGCCGCCAAAGCCTCCCGCGCGCCCCGGAGTCGAATGAATCTCTCTCCTACGCCTTTGACCGCGACGACGCGAATATCCGCGTTGAGGGCGCCTCAGGGCGCCGCGCGAGCTACTACGGCGGACTCTCGAACCCGTCTAGTAACTATGAAGATAAAGTCCGCGACGCCACGGGGTACCAGGCCGATGTGTCGGGGGAGCCGGTGAAGCTCACCGCCGACCTGTTGAGGAAGCAGCAGCACACCATCGGCAGCAGCCGGAGCACGCATAGCAGCAACAGCCGCGACGAGAGCGATTTCAAGCGCTCTGTTACAACCCGCACAACACGCTCAGTGAGCGGAAATGACGACGACAACGTGACGATCCGCATCAAGGGCATCAACGCCAAAGTCACAATCGGCCAAGCGGAGATCACAAACGCCGACGGCGTGGAGCTGAATATTGTGAATAATCGCCGCCAGAGCATACGTAATGGCAGCGAGGCTTCGCGGTCAGAGTACGCGCCTAGTCAGAGCCAGCAGAGCCAGGCGGGGTTGCCGCCGCCGTTGTCGGAGTATGCGCCCACCGCGACGGATGAGCGCGAGAGGGAGAGGGAGAGGAAGGGGGGGAGGAGGGAGATTTTGGGGATGCCGGTTGGGAGGGAGAGGACGGCTTCGGTGTCGGGGAGGAGGAGGGGGTTTTTCTGAGGGAATGACGTGGAGATTTTTTTTGTTTGTCATGTTTTGAGCGATATCAAGCGTTGCGTTTTTTTCGGTTTGGGTTCATTGCGAGTAGCTAGCCTGCGTTTGCTATATCTCTTCTTCTACTTCCTCTTTTCTTCATTTCTACTTGGGCGGGAACCCGTTTTCATATAGTCTCTCGGATGGGATGGGAGGGGGGCTTTTCTGGATACGTTTTTCTTCTTTTTTTGTACGACGAATGTTTGTCACGATGGATTGATGTGTGGATGGATGATGAGCAGATGATGGATGAGATGAGCAGGATACCCCGATGTTTAATGTGTTTCAAATTTTATATCATGTCTGAGGAGGTCTCTATCGAATGGTGGGATGACTGGGGGCTGGACGGAGGAGGCATGTAATGCTATGCATATAAAAGCGATATTCATCTTTTGCTTTTACTCTGCATGGCGTCTAAAGAAAAATCTTGTATTCTCTTATATCATCTTTTGGGCGGCTTTGTCCTTTTCTTGGTTGGATAAAATAGGGATGGGATGGGTACCTTGCTACGGGATATGGGACAGGCATGGGGTTAGAGAATTTGTAGGATCGTCCTCGGATTGGACTTATTTGTACGGAAACGGAATGTGTTCTTTGAGAGGGGAGTTTTCTGTACAGATAGGTTTGGATGGGATGGGGATGGCCAAGAGAGGGATGGGAGGGATCATCTGGCTTTGAACCGCATCGATCATTAGATTTGTTAGAATCTACTTTGATGGATGGAGGCGGGGTAGGATAGATAGCTTTTTTGAAATGAGGGAAAAGGCATTTTTTCTTCGTGGCAACGTATTTGTTTTCGTGATGAAGTGTTCATTGTGACAATGGTATTCGTCTCGTGATTGAAGCATTTTCTGTTGGGAACGAATCGTTTGCAGTGATTGAGGCATTTCCCTTCCACGAACCCGGATACAGTTTACCCAAATCCCCGATCCCCTCTTTCGGGCGTTTAACAAAGGCGGGGTGAACCAAAGCTGAGTTCGCATTGTCTGAAAAGTCGAACGATAATACAAGGGTTCTTTCGAGCTCGGCGTTGAATTCGGGTTAAAACAGAATGAAAATCAAGGAAAACCCGCGCCGAAAATGTGATACTTTAAGACCAATCTCCCCTCTTCATGCCCAACGCCCGAAAATGAGAGTTTTGAATGCTCAAAGTGGAGCACGGCCCGGGCGGAGCTGGGCTGATGTCACTTTTTTCCGCCTTGGTTTCTATGCGCAGTTGGGTTTTTTGTTCGGTTGAAGGGTGAAGGGAAGGGTCGTGCGGCCGGGTCGGGGTGTGGCGGGATCCACTGGGGGATTTTGGGAGGGATGGGTTTTGATTGATGGATGGGGGAGGGAATTGTGATGGTAGATGGGGGATGATTGGGGATGATTGGGGTTGATGGGGGAAGGGGGAGGGCGCTAATTGTTGCCCGGTCAGCGGGGGAGGTGGTGCGGTTTGTTTACGTGGTGGTGGACTGTGCGGGTTACCCAACCGACCTTGGGAGTTTGAACCTTGCCTCAGCCACGTAATTGTGAGGACTTGCTCATTTTGTCTCCGGGACAACAATACGCATACGAACTGTTACATCTGGGAGAGAGACATTTCTTTTGATTGAGATACGATATTATACTACAAACCTTTACTATTTCTGCACGCCTAAGTCGAGGATTTGGATTGGGATACGAGAACGACGAAGACGATTGAGACGACGTTGAAGAGAGAACAATCGAGGGAATATCGAGGCTACGGCTGTGGAAGCCACGGTCTACGGAGACTGAGTGAGCTGTCGACTTACGGATACGAGGAGAGACGGCGATAAACCACAATCAGAGAGTCTAAGACTACACGATCACGATCACCTCTACGCTTCACGGCACATCACATCACACTCTACACACTACAACCTACCTTCACCATGGCGCCCATCCCCGACTCCCTCGCCGCAATCCACACCCTCCTCACAACCCTCA
>JPJZ01001206.1:0-19711 GCA_000750815.1 Pseudogymnoascus sp. VKM F-4516 (FW-969) | reverse complement strand
CCCACCCCCATCCCACCTCACCAAAGCAACTGCTAGCCCCTCCGAACTTTCCCTCCCACTCCCGCATAACCGCACATTTCCAGAAAAGCACTTAAACACCCCTCATTCCCCCCCTCAACACTCTTCTTCTTTCTCCTTTCTCTCTACCCAAAAACATTCAAACTTTCGAAAACTTCCAAAAACATTCTGTTCGACTGCTCTACAACTACCAAAACCCTTTCTCAAACAAACACCCATAACCCGTCTTTAAGCCTGTCCAAGATCGCGCTCCTGAGTGTCGATCTTCCTCAAGTCTTTCACGACGTTTTCTAATCTCCTTAACTCGTATGTCCCCTTTTACTGCAAGAAGATGAAGATAATGAAGAGCTCTGAGACTGACTTCCTCTCTAGTATCCACCACCCGTTTGCTGGAGGCCGCAAGAGTGCTCCTGGTAGTTCAGCGGATTTACCACACGTTAAATAAATCCAATTCAACCAAGAACAACCAACTCAACAACCTCCACATATTTTAGTAGCAAGCTACTTTTAACATACTGAAATATGGCACCACACGCTGACAATGGCACTGCTGGTGTTGCAAACGGGAACGGTGCTTCCCCCGTCAAGGACCTTTTCACGGTCAACAGCCCAAACGTCGAGTACACCGACGAGACTATCAAGTCCAAGTACAAGTACTGCACTACCTCTGTCTCTAAGGATGAGTCTGGCAAGTACGTTGCTACCCCCAAGGAGACCATCTACGACTTCAAGGTCGAGCGTGCTATCCCCAAGGTCGGCATGATGTTGGTCGGTCTCGGTGGTAACAACGGTTCCACCGTCACCGCCGGTATCATTGCCAACCGCCGCAACCTGACCTGGCCCACCCGTGAGGGTAACCGTACTGCCAACTACTACGGTTCCGTCACCATGGCCTCCACCATGAAGCTCGGTACGGATGCTAAGACGGCCAAGGATGTTAACATCCCCTTCCATGACGTCCTCCCCATGGTCCACCCCAACGATCTCGTCGTTGGCGGATGGGATATCAGCTCCATGAACCTGGCTGATGCCATGGACCGTGCTGCTGTCCTTGAGCCCACCCTCAAGGCCATGGTCGGAAAGGAGATGGCTGCCATCAAGCCGCTCCCATCCATCTACTACCCTGATTTCATTGCCGCCAACCAGGAGGACCGTGCCGACAACCTGATTGCCGGCTCCAAGGCTTGCAACGAGCACGTTGAGAAGATCCGCAAGGACATCAGCGACTTCAAGGCTGCCAACGGCCTCGACAAGGTCATTGTCATGTGGACTGCCAACACTGAGCGCTTTGCTGAGCTCATCCCTGGCGTCAACGACACTGCCGACAACCTCCTCAAGGCCATCGCTGACGGTCACACCGAGGTTGCTCCATCGACCGTCTTCGCTGTCGCCTGTATCCTCGACAACGTCCCATTCATCAACGGCTCCCCCCAGAACACCTTCGTTCCCGGTGCCATTGACCTTGCTGAGAAGCACGGCGCCTTCATCGGCGGTGACGACTTCAAGTCTGGCCAGACCAAGATGAAGTCCGCCCTTGTTGACTTCCTGATCAGCGCCGGTATCAAGCTCACCTCCATTGCCTCGTACAACCATCTCGGTAACAACGACGGCAAGAACCTGAGCTCCCAGGCCCAGTTCCGCTCCAAGGAGATCTCCAAGTCCAACGTCGTCGACGACATGGTCGAGGCCAACCACATCCTGTACAAGGAGGGTGAGCACCCCGACCACACCGTTGTCATCAAGTACATGCCCGCCGTCGGCGACAACAAGCGCGCTCTCGACGAGTACTACGCCGAGATCTTCATGGGCGGTCACCAGACCATCTCCCTCTTCAACGTGTGCGAGGACTCCCTCCTCGCCTCGCCGCTGATCATCGATCTCGTCCTCATCGCCGAGCTCATGACCCGTGTCTCCTGGAAGGCTGAGGGTGGCGAGTACAAGGGCTTCCACTCTGTGCTCAGCATCCTGTCGTACATGCTCAAGGCCCCGATGGTGCCCAACGGAACCCCTGTTGTCAACGCCCTCGCTAAGCAGCGCGGTGCCCTCACCAACATCTTCCGTGCCTGCGTTGGTCTCCAGCCTGAGTCGGACATGACTCTTGAGCACAAGCTGTTCTAAGCTCGTCGTCTTTGACACGATGCTTGGTCCTCCGTGTGTTTGCACGTGAGATGGCTTGAGAGGATATTTTAATTCTGGGACCTCTTTCCAACACATTTTTGATAGGACTGGATGAGTGGGGCTTGAAAGGGCTTCTACTCGTTCGATCTTGTCTGGACGTGGGGGGTGGGGAGTCGGTATGGTGATTAGTTATAGCGATGCCATGAGCCTGCTGCTGTTCAGCATCGGTGGCTGGTGGTAGTTGCAACCGCTCGTTTGTAGGCCCTTTAGTAAGGGCTGAAATTGAAGGTTGTGCGTTTGCAGATATTTGCGTGTTTTATGATGTGATGTGATATGATGTGATATGTGGTATTATAAACAGAGTTGTCTTCTCCCTTCATTTTATATAACTGGCATTATGTATTCCGCTAAACTACCTTAACTTACTATCATCACCCTCTCATCTAAGCAGCCTTATGTGGAAAAGCTCCATGAGCCTTTCCGTGCCTGAATAACCATTAATGAACAGCCAATAAGTCGATACACTGTTCCCATGAGTAAAAGTAAGCTGTTAATACGTTAGCCAAGTCTATTTACTTCCTTCCCGGTCCGAATATAGCTCACCCTGCGTCAAGACCTATCCGACCCGTCGTATAACCAGTGTAGAGCTCCGCCGCCTCCTGATCATACAGATAAGCAAATTGCTGGATATGTCCCGTGTAAAAAGCTTCATTAAACCAAGTCTAAGCACATTTCCTTAGCATATGAATGACAAGATGTTTCGTTTTGTGACAAAACTTACTCCAGGGCAGAGATACCAGAACCACACGAGATTCCATTCTTTCGCCTTTGCAAGACGCGGAGCGTAACCCCCAAAGATCCCGATTACGATAGTGAGGAGTAAGCAGGCCAGGGGGCCGTTCTCGCGTTTTGTCAGGGTGGCGACTATAGAGCCTAGGCCGTAGATGCAGTAGAAATATAACATGGTGAGGCCGAGAAAAGTTGGGAAGGCAATAGTTGGTGTCCCTAGGATCATATAGAATGAAGTGAAATGTAGGGCCGAAAGAGCGGTCCGGAGAAGGCTGGAAAGAACTTTGGCGACGAAGTAGGCGCTCTCGGAATGCCCGGAGTGGAATTCGCGGCGGAGGAGTTGTGCTGCGATTGGTGTCTTAGCATTGATGCGAGAAGGGGATAATCACTTGGTGGCTTACTTTCTATTGTGAATGCACTGACACTGGGAGCAGCAGATGCAAAGCCTAAGATAAAGTAAGTAATAAGGTTTAAGAATATTCCCTCGATAAAAAAAAAAAAAAGAGGGGGGGGGACTTACTTATGGAAAGGCAGCAGAGAACACCCATCTCTGGAACAAGTGTGTAGTTTGCCGCGCTGGAGAGTAATTGGAACGGTGGCAGATACATCCCTTGATATAACTGGCCCTTGAATTCGTACATAGACATCCCAAGCAATATTCCCGTGAGAACACTGGCGAATAACTCGAGCAGAAAACTGCCCTTGTTCCTACTTTGCTGCTTTATATCGCGGGAGAAGCAAAAGTAAAGTTGGCGGTACCAGGGAGATATCCGCGTCCTGTGAAGGCTGTGTAGAGCTTCTAATTTTTCGAAAGTAAAGTGATTCGTTTTTCTTGGGACTGAGGAATTCTGCGAGATCTCCGTCGTTTTGCTTGGGACTAAGGAGTTCTGCGAGATCTCCGCTGAACATTTGCGCCCTGTACCATTTATAACATTGTCTGGTGGTGTTGGAAATCTAGGCGAAGGATTGCTGACGATATCCAACATCACGTCCGCTGGATTTAACTGGGGATCAAAATCATATCCCCTATCCGTGAAGTACTTCTGGGATTCCGATCTCTTTCCAAAGTACGCTTGTTTCCCTGACACCAGAAGTAAAAGCGTATCCAGACAGTTGAAGATCTCAACTCTCGGTTGGTGCAAGACGCATATGACTGTGATGCCGTATTGGGAGAGTGACTTCAAAAGCGTAATGACTGACAGAGCGGCTTGCGCATCGAGCCCTGATGTAGGCTCATCCAATATGAGCATGCGGGGAGCCGCAATCAGTTCAACCGCTATGCTGACGCGCTTGCGCTCGCCTCCGGATACACCACGTTGCTCCTGATCGCCCACAAGACTGTCTTTCACGTTGATGAGTCCCAAAGCTAGGATTAACTGATCGACGTTCTGATGGATCTCTCTTTCTTTTAAGATTCCGCCTAAACGGATACGTGCTGAGAAGAGAATATTCTCCCGGACGGTGAGATGAGGATGGACAACATCATCCTGGGGCACATATCCTATTAGATCCTTAAATTTGCTGAGACTTTATTCTTCTGTTAGCTCATTCTTTTACGATCAAAGAGATCCATACTCAGATAAGCTCGTTTCAACTCCTTGTAGAGAAATTGATCCAGCTGTTGCGTGAAGCTTTCCAGACAGGATGTTCACAAGTGTTGCTATTAATAGGTCAATTATATACCAGCCATCAAGCACTTCTCGGAGGACTCACACTTCCCTGATCCAGACGGTCCCATTATGCCGAGCAAAGAAGCATCGTGGGCCGAACCTGATATTTCAGAGATGATGCTTTTACCTGATTTAATCCGATATCCGATGCTGTTAAATTTGATACCCAGGCCAACGATATCAGATCCCTCATTCAGGAAGATTGAACTCAATCCATGCGTTTTCTTATCTTCGCTTGGAATTGGCTGCATCTCAAGAGTTTCCCCATTTTGTCTTTTCACACTAAACCGCTTCCGTATGAAAGGCCATAGCCATAGGCAAAGTAGGAAGAGATCGAATAATCCGCAGC
Organism: Pseudogymnoascus sp. VKM F-4516 (FW-969); assembly: GCA_000750815.1. Taxonomy (NCBI): domain Eukaryota; kingdom Fungi; phylum Ascomycota; class Leotiomycetes; order Thelebolales; family Thelebolaceae; genus Pseudogymnoascus; species Pseudogymnoascus sp. VKM F-4516 (FW-969). The sequence continues at coordinate 14,767 of JPJZ01001206.1, read as the reverse complement.
ATAGAAAACCAGCTGTATGTAACTCCCTCACGCTCCCCTTTGGACACGCAGATAACAGTGAGCATTTGAGAGGCTTCACGGAACCCAACGGGCAATAATGGTCTTTGGGGCATATAATTTGTTCTTTCCCGCCAGGCGGGCAGTAATGACCTGCCACGCAGACGATGGGTTCGTATATACCCTGAGGCTCATCACATATATTGTAAGCGAGCTGTAAACGCTGGATGAGGCAATTCGGGGTCGGTGCGCAGTACTGTGGAGGGTTTTCTTCGGTGTTATTTGGACCTACAACGACAAACTTTAGTAATTGAATTAACCAGGCGAGGAAACATGTAACTACAGTAGAATCCTTGGTTGCAGGAATTTGCACCAAGAATGATGGGATCAGTTCCCGACAGGCAAACTGTTGTGTTAGACACCATTGTTATTGTCTAATATGGCAGGACAATGGTATATTGACTAAATGATAAAGCAACTGCGGCTTGGGCCTGTTACATGTTTTCTGTTATACGTCCTGTCTTCTCCATAGTGTCTCGGAAGTTAGAACCGCAAATACCGGCCAATTTCTGATATGTCTCAGATGTTAGAACCACTGGCACCGTACAATTTGATAATAAGGCGAACCTAGCCATTTGCGTCAAGTCTTAAGAATCGCAGCTGACTAGTTGGTTAAACAATGCACACAGGACATAGCGTAAGAGAGCAACTGAGACAATATTAACGGCTACAGTGATAATGACCCCTAGCCAAAAGTGAGACACATCCCCACTACCTGGGCAATCACCAGCCAATTTTCCTACGAATTTCAGAAGGCATAGGGATTTCCTTCTTCTCTTTGTGATTATTCCAGTAAATAAATATTTAGTGTATCTCACCTATTAATCTATGTCGATAAACAATCACTTACAAACTGTGAGCTCTGTCATTTTTCCCAGCTCACATTTATAACCACCGGATACTACCGAGACAAAGGCGGTTGGGATTCGAGCCGGGACCCACTTTAGGTATACAAATCTTGGCCACTGTCACATATATTGGTCTCATACTATGAATCAATATGTGCTTTTTTTGGTGATTATTTACGGATTAAGCTATCGCCGTGCAGCTTCGGAGCTGTGATGCTACTAGCTACGGGATGTTAGGAACATCTGCAAGGGATCGACAGGGACACCACAAGTTGAATGTCGGTAACAAGTAAACTTTCAACTATATTGTTTCATAAACTCTGGCGAGATATATGAAACCCAATATTTCAGCTCACGCCACGATGCTTGGTATTGGATATGCCGAGATCTTTACTTCATTCGTTAAAGCGTTAGAGGTGGAGTAGGTGTTGTAAAACCCTCTGAGCTAAATACGGTATTCGTATCGCCGTTGATATACATTCGTATACAATATATACTCGCTCATGCCGTGTATATTATAGCAGAAATATCGTATACACTCTTGGTCCAAACTCTTCATCTAATTAAGATGAAATCCCAAGTTACATTTCAAAAACGGTCGATTCGCAAATTACTCCGGATCCTTTCACGAAAACAACATAAGGCCCAGGCGACGCCAGAAGAAGAGCCGTTAATTTATTCTAAGCCACTACAAGATGCATATCCTGAACCTTCAGGTAGCTTCACAGTTTTGCCTTGTCGGATTGGTCTACAAGACGATGGTGTGCAAGCCGCGATTCAACGTCTTGACAACGATGGGACTGTGATGGGAAAGTTAAACAAGGGCACTAACGAGCCATCGATTGCAAAGTTAAATTCCCCAATTGGGCACTATGTTACTCTGACCTTTCCAGAGTGTATTCCCACGAGGCTTGAAATTGTTACTTTGTTTGTGGAGACGGCTGCTCTTCTCGATGGTATGTTACAGAGCCTTCGGCACAAACAGGATTAGAAACTGACGTGTTCCCCAAAGATGTTATGGAAGACGACTCCAATGCAAAAGCCAAGCAAGACTTTGGAGATGCGTTAATGGGAGTAAAACTCCCCGCTATAACGTCGCCCCGAAAAGCTGCAATGCAGAAGTGGGCAGCCAAATCAAGCCTTGAAGTGGTGACTATTTATGGCAAAGAAGGACGAGTCCTTCTAGAGAGATGCCAATCTAGTTTTCAGGATCAGTGGGCGACTGAGACCGACGTTGAAGTCAAAGCCACCAAGTTTGAGGATTATTTGTCACAGCGCATCCGAAACTTTGCAATGCCGTAGGTTTATTATTCTTTTAATATCTTAATCTAAAAATTTATTGCTGACGGACGTTTTAGGGGATTATGGGCAACCACTGCATTCTCTATAGGTGTCCTATTGGACCCAGCGGAGTATAAACTGATCCAGCCCCTCACGGATATAGCAACGCGGATTATCATTCAAACAAATGATTATTTCAGCTGGGATGTAGAACGCAGTCGTGGAGAGGATCTAGCTTTCAATGGTGTCTTCTGTTTAATGAAAGAGCATCACATTACGGAAGAGCATGCAAAAGCACGATTAAAGTCCTACATTATGCAAGACGAGCAGGCATATGTGTCCATGTTGGACGGTTTCTATGAAACCCATCCCAGTCTTCCGATCCATGTACGAAAGTACATTTCTGCTTGCGCTTTTGTTGTTAGTGGTAATCATCACTGGAGTGCTGCTTGCCCAAGGTACCATGCTTCGCAAACGGATGAAAAGAAGGAGCTTCGCGACCAGAGCGTTGAGATAGAAACCAAGAGCATGAAACTAGAACCAGAGGGCGTTGCAATTGACAATCCATCCATGTCAGGTCCAGCTTCTAACAAGTATCACTCCTTGACGGAGATAGACGAAGCCATCCTGGACAGCTCAGCACTAGTTGCCCCCCAGCGCTACATACAATCACTCCCCTCGAAAAACATTCGTTCGAAATTGGTCGATGCATTCAATATCTGGTTTCAGCTACCAGAAGATCTTATAGACACCATCAAGGGAATTATTGACGACCTTCATAACGCGACCCTGATGCTTGATGATATTCAAGATGAATCGATACTACGGAGAGGAAGTTCTGCAGCACACTGTATCTTTGGGCCAGCACAATGCATAAATAGTTCAACATACATGGTTGTCCAAGCTGCAGGAAGGATTAATGCGCGCTACACTGAGAGTCCCCAATTAATGGGCATCTTTCTCGAGGGCTTGAGGAACCTTGCCATTGGACAGAGCTGGGATTTAAACTGGAAGTTCAATTCATATTGTCCCTCTATCGCTGAGTACATGGTAATGATTGACGGCAAGACAGGCGCCATGTTCAGAATGCTCGTCAACCTCATGAAAAGCCTGTCGTCGCTGCAAACATGGCCGGTCGCAGATTTCGATAGGCTTATTCAACTCCTCGGCCGATGGTACCAAGTGCGGGACGACTACCAAAACCTCAAAGACCCGGAGTACACTGAGCAAAAAGGGTTCTGTGAGGACCTGGATGAAGGAAAGCTTTCGTATCCGGTTGTTCTAACCTGCAATTCGGACCCAGCTGCTCGAACGATTATCTTGGGCATCTTTAGGAGGAAGGATACTGGGACACCGCTCCCGCGAAGCGTCAAAATGCAAATCTTAGATCTGATTCAAAAGTCGGGAGCACTTGTTAAAACTTGGCAATTAGTCCAGCAGCTCGAGAAAGAGGTCGAGGACATACTCTCCGTGCTGGAAACAGTTTTGGGAGAACAGAACCCATCATTGAGGCTGATAACGAAACTTTTGAGCGATATACTACCACCGTGATTGACGGTATTTGGCTGTGGATGTATGACTCTATAACATAGTGCAGAATGGGCGTATAGATTAAAAATCTGCGCCGAAACGAAGGTATACTGGATATAATCAATATACATTAATTTTGTATTCGTTTTACGTGCAGAATATATCTGGTTAATATTCGAAATATACTTAATTTATACTTGGTTTTTTTCTCATACTACCCCCAGCCTAGATGAATGACTGTCTACAGCCACTGTGGTTTATGAAAGAGCATTTAAAATTAGGTCTGTAATTGACAAGGCAGTTACTAATAGATTAGGATATAAAGGGGAAAATGCTGTTGATTTTGATTACTGGCATGATTTCTTATTTATACATACAAATCGACCGAAACATATATAATTTTTGGGGGAATTTTTATATTTCTTTTTTCATGGAACCACTCGCCCTAACAACCAACTACCTTGAATTATATTTATAGTTGCTTGCTTATTTACCACGCCACTTTACGAACACGGTGTTCTTATTCCTGGGGTGGCGTGATGATACTAGAATAGCCTCATTTTGAACGGTGACTCTGAAGCTAACTAGACTAATTACTATTACTAGCCCCTCCTCACGAGTATTTAGTGGTGCAATTTAAATACTCACCTCGTCTATTTCAGAATGACAGATTTATAAATATCTGTATAATTTATTGAATCTTGTTGTTCTTGAAGTCTCGTCCATCCGTTCTCGCCGCTATTCTCAGACCTCGTCAACTTAGCTAGAGCTCGTTACTCGACTACACCAGAGGTTATCAAAATGCCACATCGTACCTGTTCCCCACTATCAGATAGCATTTTATTTCCCTCGTCGGATAGTGCAAAACCGCCACCACATCTACAGTCCACCAGCCTAGTTTTCAAGAAGCTACCTCCAGAGCTCTTCCAGCTCATAGCCACATTTCTCCCATTCTCAGCCGCAGTCTCATTGACTCTGACCTGCCGGAAAGCCTCCATTGTTTTAGGTAGCCGACACCTTGACTGGCTTAATGTGAAAGGCAACCGTGAGAGGCTTGAGTTTATAAAACTCTTAGAGAGAGATCTGCCCAGGCACATCGTTTGCGTTGAGTGTGAAGTGCTCCACAGCCGTAAGCAGCTACAAACCCCTCTACCGACGACGCCATGCCAAATAGCAGATCGCGAGCTCTACCTAACTCTCTACATCCAACCTCAGTTTGACTCCATCACATTCCTCCTAGTAATGAAACTTCACCGCCAAGGCCTCGATTCCAGCAAGCACCTTTCTCATCTCACAAGATCCGGCACAAATCGACGCACCACTTATATCCACCACTGGGAAGCCAAGCCCCGGATTATGGACGGCCATTACCTACTACGCCATCAGACCTGGCTTCTCTTCCGCAACCTGGCCGCATACGAGATGACCTTGGAAACAATCGACCTCCGTGTCTGCACAGGCTGGTACAGCGGGTCTTTCTATCTCGCCAAATGGGTCACACAGCATCCGAACTGGCGCCCTGAAATCGCAGGGCCACCGCGGCTCACCCGAATGTTAGCCTGCCGTGCAAGTCACCTGGATAATGCGGAACTTAATTCCAGCTGTCCGAATTGCTCGGGACTAACCAAGTGCGAGTACTGCCCTACCGAGTTCCAGCTCGATGCCAAGAACTTTAATGAGCACGGCGTGGCGCTGGTAATAACCCGCTGGCTGGATCTGGGCGAGGGCCGGAATTTACAAGATGATTGGTTTCGAAGCCATCTTTGGTGCTATAAAGGTCCTCCAGTACGACCCGGAGCGGGATCTATTAAGGCTGCGTATTAAGGGAGGCATATGAACATAGACAAGCTGTTAACTCCGAGGTATAAAACGGAGATGCTTCGGCATAGTACGCATGCGTATAGAGCCAATGCTCTTGCTCATGCTCATGCTCATGCTCATGCTTCTGCTCCTGCTACTGATTGTCTGTGGAATAGCATGCAGGTGATAGAAAAAAGGGAGGGGGCATCCGATATCGGTGGCCCTTCACGCCCCCCTCTCCTCGGGTCACAAGGTGGAAAACGCGAGTGATAGAATTTACTAGTGGTTAGTTGTCACGCCGAGCACTGACTGTGCAACTAAGGAGTAATAAGAGATTCAAAGCTAAAGTTATATAGGTATAGATTCTAAATAGATTGGTAATTCTAAGCCTCGTAACTTGAGGAGTACCATTAATGTTATCCATTTTGAGTGGCTATGGGAGACTGGGGATGTCGAATACTGTCCTTGAGATTCTATTAAATAAACAGTATTAGAAGTGATTCTAGCTGCGAAGATCAAGTACTCGCTCTGCGACAAATGAGTAAAAAAAGCTTCACAGTTTGAGTTAGAGCACAGATTCCAGAGTGAATGGTTTATTGATTGTAGCCCCACTGATTAAATGCCTTCGTATATTTTTTTGGAGGTTTTTTCTTTAATTTAATTAGACGTACTCTGTCCAAAAATTCTAACAAACGCCAAACGCAGCATAAAATACACAACCCGCTTCGTTATGGTCTGTCATTGATTTTTTATCCGCGCCGATGATATGGCGCTCAGGCGGGGTATCTAAACCTCGTTAATTTCAATTGACTAGTTAATTGTATAGGAGAGTTATTCTTATCTAATAAAAAACTATATTTTTTATAGTTTTTTATTAGATAAGAATAACTCTCTTATATAATTAATTAGTAGAGAGAGTACTTACAAAAACGAGGAGTCTTAGAAGGTGAATACGACAAGCTGCTTGCCAAGCCCAGACTTTTATAAATGCATACAGCAATGGCAATATATTGAGAGAAAACAGTCCCCAGTATTCATGGTCGCGGTCGTTGCCCACGACAATATCTGGGTTGTTGACCCCAAAATCCGCATTTGCTGCCGCGAGCATGGCCCGCGAGCTGGTACGGGTATTCGCCACCGTAAAGCTTGAGCGTGCTTGGACCGGACTTTTAGCTGCTGAGAGTTGGTCAGAACTCTTAGCTGCTGAGAGGTCTCGTGTCTTAAACCACACTCGGACTTTTCCTAAAGGGGTGTTAGATAGGTATTGCATGTATGGAGGGATAGGGGCAGCATACTAAGTCTTTCTTCGAGGGTCTCCACATATCCGCGTCGTGGGCCACACTTGCGCCGGAACTCGTCGTAGGCGCAATCGTGGTGGAGGCTCTCTCTTTCGCACCAAGAGGAGCGTCTTCGTGGGCTCGGACTTGTCGTACTAGAAGACAACGCGGTGTAGTACCCAAGGCGATCGGCCCGGTTGCTATATCCTCGTAATAGAGAACTAGCCACCGATGCCCCTCCCAGATTATCACCGGGTGATATACAATGGTCGTTTCTATAGCCCAGATAACCACATCGTGATATACAATAGTCGTTTCTGCAGTCCAGATTATCTCCTGCGCTGCTTGGAACTCCGACTCCTTGTTGTATAGAACCTCCATCAAAACGCCGTTCGGCTTGCTCGATTTGGCCAAGGAGGGTGGGGATATCGTCGAAGGGATGTGGCCGATAAAGATGGTCCAGCATTCCTTCACCATGATTCCACGTTAACACGCGGCGACGAGAGACGTGAGGACGAAGTGGACGACGATCGCGCCTTCTACAAGAACGGAGGGAAGTAGAGACCCTATTAGTAAACTGGTCGCTGTAACTCTCATCCCATGGCTCTAAGTCGAATCGAGACATAGCGTCGAGTTCCAGGGTTGGTGGGTAATTCCAAATGGATGGATCCTGTACGTGCTGTGCCGAGATCATCTTAGGATCTATAAACTGCTGAAGCTGCGGTGAACCTGTCTGTTCGGGCAACTCAAGGTCAGCGTAATAAGCTGGCAAATTAGCTGATTGAAACGAAGTTTCTTGCGCTATATTGTCTTCGCCTATATCAAGTCCTTTTGCAACTAGCAAGTTGTCTAGGCAGGTGAATGTACACTAATTATATTAGCATTTTATAATATAGACAGTATAGTTAAGATTATAGCTAGATCTGAACTTTACCTCAGTGTTGCTTTCGCGATGAAAATCACAGGAGTTCAGTTTGTTATCGACGCAGAGGCTTTGATGACACTATATGATCAAATTAACAAGCGCAATTAATAATTTATAAGAATAGCAAACCTTCGTGCGACTTCTGCGGTGTCTCTCGCAAGCATTTCCTCGATTCTTTGCGACTCTTTCCCTCTCAGAGGCTTCTAATCCCCTGGTACGTCCCCTCGGCTTCTTAACGCAAGTCTTGCCGGATTTGATATCCCAGGGCGTATTCAGTGTAGAAGCAACAAAATCAGGCCTTTTTTTATGTAACATCACAGGTGTCGTTACTTTGTAGGCGGGGTAAGCGGACCAGGTTGCGTCCGGGGTGGGGGTAACGTCTGGCGTTGGTGTAGTAATCTTGCCTTTCTCAGAATTGAGGAAGTCGATTGATGCCTGCAGCATCTTCTGCTGGAGGCCCTTTTGGAAAGGGTAGTGGCAGCTAAGGGCGTCTGCCAGTTCTTGCGACCCAACGGGAGGATCGTAAATGAGAGTCAGGTCGGGGGCTCTGGAAATCTGATAAGTCGGTAGTTTGGGTTGAGGTGGCAGGGGTGAAAGCGACGAGACTGTGGTTGTCGAGCCGTTTGCCATGGTGTGACCCGTCATGTAGCTAGGAGGTGTAGCTAGGAGATAATGCAGCTGCACAATGTTACGAATTGAAGATGGGCTGGATAAATTTTCGAAAAGATGACTCTTGCGGGGTGACAAATGTGACGTTCGGCGAGAGAAAACGGGGAAGAGCGGGCATCTTGTACAATCTGGAGATATCTCAAGCCTCTCTTCGGTGTCTCATTCAGGCTTAGGGGATGAGTTGACCGAAGTCCGCGGGATTAAATCGGTATTGCGGACGCGAGTGCTGAAACGAATCGAGTGAACCAATACGAGTTGTCCATTTGGCTTTCGGGCATGGATTCGTACATCGAAAAGCAGGGGTTTCGTACCTCACACCTGTCAGTTTTTAGAACTTGATCTATGGCATTTAATATCTATTGGTCGCCTTGGATCTCTCCGGATCTAGAATATGCACGGCGGGATTTCATCGAGCCTCGTGGTCCCAAATGGGGATAGTGAGTAGGGGGCCGCGCAAGGCTGGCAGACGCGTACCAACCGGTCTGAACACAGGGTAACCCTATGGGGACAGGCAATTCGTATACTCTCGATCATACGTGGAGTCTTATTCGATAATCGTGATCGAAATACCGCTTACAAACCTCACATATCCATAGAATTATTGTGTGAAGACCCTCAATCAGAATAACACGCTGCCCAGCCTGCCTGGCCTGGCGGGAGAGTGACTGACTGACTGAGCGACTGGGATAGCAACTGAGTAACTGGGATAGTGGCTGAGTAATGGAGCGACTGCCCAACCGGGACAGTGACCAAGCGACTCGAATTCACGTAGCCAAATTCACAAGCAAACCACAAAACATACATAATCCACGGGTAGAATCCACATTTCATTCTAGCCTGATCAAATTTACACTACTCCATCCTCCTCCATGCTCCCCCATCAACAGTCCAGCCATATCAGAGTCGTCCCCCATCCTCCATCCACCCCCATCCATGCATTCCCAATACCCAGAGCCAAGCCCAAGCCCGCTTCTCGCAGGCCTTCCCAGCAAAAAATGCAGCCTTATCCCATGCAAAAGTCCCGGCTGCCTTTCTAACAGCTAATATCCCCCTGTCCCATAAAAACCCCAAGTAGTCCCAAGTATCCCCGTGGTGGAAAGAAGAATCCCAGTCTCCATCACCAAAAAAACAACAATTTCCCGTTTGAATTTCGCCAATAAAAAGGAACAAAAGAAATAAAGACACAACTTCGAGGTTCAAAGATAGCCCGTGAATCTCTCAGAGACAGTAACAAAAAAGATAAAGAAATTGGTATGTTTGTAGAGTCATCATCAGTGCGGATCGTTCTTGACACACAATTGCAGACCCGCTGCCAAAGCGCCCGGGAGGTATTGTGGGGGTGCCGTGCCCCCCATCTTTGCGCTCTCCCGTCGTCCGAACCGGTATAAAAGGGGTAAATAAAAACTGATAGCTATAGGGGTATGTTTCGAGTGTGTTGCTCCAAAAAAACAGTGAAAAAGGACGAATATGTGCAGGTTTGCCCAGGTGGGCGATGTGTGGTAGCGTATCGTAGAGAGGTAGTATAGTATAGAGTGTTTGGTTGATCTCGTTGTTGCTTTGAGAGTAGTAGTTGATGAGTGATTTGAGGTTGAGCGGGTATTATGATGATCAGATGGATAGGTGGTGTCGAAACAAGCCCCATAAGGGCGGTATAATACAAGTAAACAAGCCGTACGTCGTCCGTAACTTACGAACTATCCGTCGTCTTCCCCGGCGTCAACGGCGTGCTCTGCGAGCGTCCAATAATAGAGCGCCCCAGACTCTTCAGCTTCCCCACAGCCTCAGGCGGACCATCGACGTACACGCTCGTCGCCTCTTTAACCTTGACCTTACAGAACAGCGTCGAAAAGAGGAACTGGTCACCATTCGCATCCATCAGCGGCAGCGTGCGGTACCCCTGCTTCAGACTCCCAAGCTTCGCCGTATACGCCGCCAGCGGCGTGCCGCGGTCATCGTAGCTATGTCCATCGCGCGACGCACGCACCGTCCAGCGCACGAACACGAGATCGGGGTACTTGGTCGTCAGCGCAAACTTGAACTTCTGGTTGAAGAGCGGGTTAAAGCCGTTCTCCGGCACGATCTGGGTGCGCAGGCGGCGCGGGGCGCCGAGGCCGGAAGAGCCGCCGCGGCCGGCGGCGTCGGGACCGCCTTCGCCGACTACGCCTGCGACGTCTTTGGCTTTGTCGTCGGCGTGGAAAACTTCGACTTCGACGTAGGGGTCGACGGTGCGTGTAGCTGGGAGGTTCTTGGGACGCATGAGCTGCTGCGCGGAGATGACTTCAATGCTAAAAGTAACGAGCTTGCGCTCGCGCTTGACGTAGCCCTCGCCCGCCGCCTCAGGGACATTGGGGAGCATAGTGATCTCGCGCAGGCCGCTAGGCTTGAGGACGTATCCTGAGACATCGGTGCCGCCCTCGAACATGGCGTCGTTGATTTGCATGCCGAGATCGTAGGTCTGCCAGTTCAGCGCGGCCATCTGCACGCCGCGGCGCCAGTAGGTCAGCGGGTCGAAGTTGGTCGAGGCGACGCGCCACCCGTTGGGGTACACGCGCATCATGTGGCGCATGTTGTGGCGCACCAGCGCGCGCTTCGTGTCGGGCGTCTTGCTGTTCTTGGTGAATGTCGCTTCCATGAACGAGTAGATGTGGTTGTAGGTCTTGCTCTCTGGCGCGTCGAAGCCGTGGAACTTGACGCCTGCGGTGTATACACCTAGGTCGCCGAGCACCTTGACAATGTTGCTTTGCTGCTTGCGCTTCTCGGATCCGTCGTCGTTCATGCTCTCGCTTTCGCTCGTGCTGTTGCTCAGGCTGTCCTGGCTCTCGCCGGCTTGTTGTGTGGGACGCACGTTTATGGTCTGGCTGCGGGTGATGCCCAGCGTGGGACGTTGGCGTGGGCTCATCGGCGGGCTTTGAAGGATCGATGCGTTTGGGATGATGGAGTTATCGAGCACGGTCGGTCTCACGTACGGAGAGTTGACGCTAGCTCCGCGTCTCCGGCCAGCTGTCATCTCGGCGTTGAAGGCCGGCTCATCAGAAGGCATCTTGACCTTGATCAGGATGCGGTTCATCAACTGCGATGGGCTTGGCAACTGCTGGGTATTCGGATCCAGAGGCTCAGTGACGAGTTTCGATCCACAAGTCGCCTTGATGATCTCAGCCATCATGATTTGCTGCTGTCGGCTGCAGTGGACCTCGAGCGATATCAACAGCGGGAACTGCGAGCTCACAAACGCATACTTGCTAATCGTAGTCATGACATCGGCAAACGAGACCTGGCTCGTCAGAGTCCTGCCATGCATGACGACAGGCCCCTCGCTGCCATCCCAGCAGTCGACCTCGACGCAGCGACAACCCTTCGACAGTGCTGAGATATAAGCCTCGACGCTCGATTGACCTGCAACCTGCCTTCCCAGAAGGTACGTATTGTGAGAGCTTGATATGTAGTACTCGTGAAGAGGTCGGTCGAGGGTGAAATTTGCGGGAACATCTTTAATGGGAACATTATATGTAGAGGTGAGGTAGCTCGCTAGCGCGGACTCGTTCATGACTGGAGTCTCGCCGTTTTGGAGATCTAGTTGGGCCTGCTCCTTTGTCTTCGATCGCCGCACAAATTTGGCGAACACAGTTGTCCAGTGCGTGCGACGGCCCTCGACATCCTCGCCTTGGGTGTCCTGCAAGAACAGCAAGAAGTCTTCGAGCGTAATGCCCTTCTTATCAGGCGCGGTGAGCTCGTTATACAGAGCCCGCACGTCCTCGCGCCTCTTCATGAGATTGATGAACTCCTGGAACTGGCCATATGTAAGTAGCCCGCACTTTAGCTCATCGACCTGGGCAAATTTGGCACGCAAATGATTGTTGACGCCGTGGATATGCAAGCTCCGGCAGAGGCGCTCAACGCCTGTTATATCAATCATTTCCTCATCCTCGGTGTGTGGTCGGTCGCCAAACTGCTTATTCATCTCACGACGCCAGTACGCCCGGACCGCCTTGTCGTTGAACGACGATAGCGACGCCATCAACTCGTGTCTATGTTTCGAGATAGCATCGAGCGTAGTCGTCCATAGCTCAAAGGTCCTGTCATCGCCGGCAATCAAATGCATCAACTTCTGCGATCGGCCCTTCGACTTATCAGATACGACGTATAGGATTGAGAAAAAGCGGCGTTCGTCACAGGTAGGCACGCCAAACTCCAAGCGATAATTCCGTGCGTCTGCCCCTGAGCGAATTTCTTTGATGTCGTCAATGTAGAAAGCCTTTGACGGCCTGTTCTTGTCCCATGATACCTTTGCGGCGTCAATATCGAGAGCAAACGTCAGCAGCTTCCGCTTCTTCTTCGACACCTTGAGCATCGTCGTGCCTTGGAGAAGCACTGCTGGTATCACAGGACCGTCGTTGATGGGTACGCCAGCGATGGAGCCAGTGGGGCTGCCACTGCTGAAGTACTCCTTCATCCCATCAGCGATGCCGTTCATGATGTCGTCTCGTGTATCATCTCTGCTCTCATCGTCGGACTCAGTGAGGAGCGCAGGTCGAACCTCAGGCGCTGTGCTAGTGCTGTCACTCCGCCTTCGCATGATGACTGGTCCCGAGCTGTGCTCGCGGCTATTTGCAGCAGCAGACGACTGTCGACGGCGTCCAGCAAACTTGGAAGCTTTATTTGACAGCCTCCTGATGATGCCCGGACCTTTATTTAACGCCATTGCCTCGCTCATGGCACTCTGGCTGTTCTTCCGGCGGACAATGGATTCGGGAAGCTCGAAGGGAGGTGGAAGGTCACTATCACAGCTGCCTTTGGGAAATTCGGGCCCCGGAGAGCCTTGCACGGAGCTGCTGTTTGTTGTGAGTTGTGTCTGGGGAGAGAGTACCGGAGACGCCTGCTGCGAGCTGGAAGTCAAGGAGGAGGCACTTATGGCGGAAGTGGGGACCGAGGTGGATGGTATGGTAGGTAGGAAGCTCGTCTGAACTTTGGAGGGCATGGCACGCCGCGGCGGCTGCGGCGGTATTGAGGGTTGTTGAGCCATTGTAGTTGTGGAGGGGGAGAGAGGTATAATAAATGGCGTTGCGGGTTCGAGGAACAGTAGTGATAAGTGGAAGTTTGGTGGTGGAATATTTCGTTATAACGAGGCCATCAGCGATAGCTTCGAAGGATAGCAGGGTATGATACTGCAGTGCCGAGCTACGACGAGCGGGTGGTATCTTTAATTGTCTTCATTATTCCATTCTCTGGGTGCCAATTTGACAGGGATTCTGGGGACCGGAGAGAAGGGCCCTTGGGGTGGTCCTGGCAGCCAACGCGTTCAGTTGGGGTCGTTCGGCGTGTCAGACGCAAGGCTTTGAGAGAGGCCGTGTTATGTAGGGTCGCAAGGTCGCAATTGTATGTATGCGGGCGTCTGACGGGTTGACCTGCAGCCGGGGGAGAAAAGAATGTGGGGAATATCAGGTGCGCACAGGCTGAGCCGGCGTGGTATGCTGCTGCAGCAGGTATTGTCAAGTGTAAGATGCCGACTTGGGCGAGGTCTGCAGGCAGCACGTAGCTTTGAGGGAGTTTGTGTCGTAGGCAGTGTACAGTACAAGGCAACCCAGTCGCATGCGATCTGTTGAAGCTGTGCTGCACAAGGCTGAAATTGGAAATGGGCGTGCTGTTCGAGCTGAGGGGGGACCCTTAATTTTTGATATAGGCAGATCTTTTATCGTGTTGGTGTAATCCTGGTGTTCCAGCAGGCAGGCAGTATGATTATTGGGTGTTGTTGGTCTGTCGAAGATATATTTTTTTATTTGCAGATTGCTAATTGAGTCGCCGTACAACAAGGCGGCGGGAGGCGGTAGACTAGGATCGATATGATGCAGACTGCAGCTACAGGTGCTGGTGCAGATAATAGTAACAACAACACACAGTAGCTTGAGAGGATGTGGTATTATTGTTTTGAAAAAGACCGTAGAACCTGTAGACGGAGGAAGGGTAGATTTTAAAAGTATATAAAGAAGAAGAAACCAGGGCTTTTAATTGAATGTGGAGGTAAGGGAGGAGGGAAGAGGGAGGTAGTTGGGTTTTGGGGGGTTTTGGGTAGCGGGCGCTATTGAGGTTGGGTGATGGTTGATTGGGAATTTATTGGGGGGAGGAAGCGTGGGCAGATTTTATTATTTTGGAGCAAAAAGGTGCAAAAGGTGAGTAAGTGAGTTAAGTGAGTGTGTGTGTTCCAGGGTGGATGAGGTACGAATAGTGGAGGTACATTGAATAGTGAATGGAGAAGTGATTAGGGTAAAGTTTGGTGAAAGGTGGGTGATGTAAGCTAGTGAAGATACTTGAGATGAAAGTATTTTAGTACATTTAGGAACGTTTAAGACAAGGTACGATATACCTACAAGGCTTATTCTAAGGGG
>JPJZ01001205.1:0-11953 GCA_000750815.1 Pseudogymnoascus sp. VKM F-4516 (FW-969) | reverse complement strand
GGGGGGGGGGGGAGAAACGACTTTTTTTTTTTGGGTACAGGGCATGGTAAATACAGTACTATAGTATGTAGAGTATGTACATGGCAAGCCATAACTGCGCATCCCATAAATCTAATCCCCGTCGTATCCATTCCATACCATCTATCTCATCCATCCCCCGCCCCATTTCTCCATCTCACTAACTGTGGTACAGTATGTATCGTCAGCCACTTATCATTGGGGGACAGATGGGGGGGAGATGGGAGAGGACCGAGTAGGGCGAAATAGGGCGAGTAGGGCCCGAGGGAAACTGTGGGAAACTGTGGGAAACTAATGCTTCTAGCAAGGGCAAAGCGGCGAGCAGCATTAGTTATTACCGTATTTACTACTGACGTGGGGAACACCATGGAGCATTCGTAATGCGATCACCGCACCAGCACAGATGGACACAGATTGATTAGGATCTCGTAGTGCAGGTCGTTGCATATTTGGATCCCCCTTTTTGATTAGCGGTCAAAGGAATGAGGGATAGTGGCATATTGGTGATTATTTGGGATTATATTTGCTATTTGCTAGAGGGCAGTGCAATGCAATTGAGCAGATTACAGCATAGAAGATATGAGTAAACATAGTATAAGCAGTACGGCACGGCTTCTTCGGGATAGCACGAATACCATGATATACACCGAGGAGCAAGGGAGAGGAATACCGAAGACCAACGGAAAGAATGGTACTGTACTGTACAGCAACAAACAGTGTCACGGGAGTACAAAGAGATATTCGAATACACTACCATACCATACTGCATATACCATTCTATAATATAATACATAATACACTACATAAGTCAGATACTGCAGGCAGATGCTCTAGTGAGATGTTGTAAGATACTCCAGAAGATACTCCTGTCGTCTACTCTATGGCAGTATCTCTACTATGACTCTACGCGCCAAAAGGTACTTCTGTTCTTTAAGGTGATACAGTACCCGTATGTAGTAGTGGGGAACCTTGCCCTCCCAAAAATCCTCCCCAACTCAACATCCACTGTAACTTTCATTATCCACTCCGTACTCCATCCACTTCTATTATGGTACAGTAATAGCAGTAATAACAATAAAGGAACATGAAGGAAACCGATTATTATCCCATCCCCCCCAACACATGTTTCAACCCACTGTCTTAGGGCCAAGGACATCAGCAACAACTTCTTACAAGTCTCATTCACGGACAACCTCCGGAACACTAGCATTTCCATTGTTATTAAGGACCGTATCTGACGGCCGGAAACAGTAGTTCGCTACCCTCTGTTTGGTCTTGACAATGCCCATCCTTTTGTGATCCCCCAAACTATGACGATATGACGATCTCTCTCCCCTCGAAACTCTCCCAGCTAACACCTCCCCCCCCTTGTCCGTCCCTTCCGTCTCTCCGCCATCCACTTACCGGGGCCTCCTTTCTTTGTTTGACTCTTGTCGGCGTCTACTCCGTTCTCCGTCCCATCTCCACCGCCTATATGACGACAACTGATTCACTGCCCCTTCCCCAATTCACCATTCACGCCCCATTCCATTTTCTAACCATTCCTAAAGCTGCAGCTGCAGCAAAAGCTCGTATTCCCGGGGCGGAAGAAACCACACCGCACCGACCCAAAACCAACAAAAAAACAGAAACAGTCTAACAATAGCTCACGAATTCCAACCTACTGCGGCGCGAAGTTCTGATTGTGGGGGCGCCCCCTGGTCGCTTCTACTCTCTGAGAATCCGCCCGTTGACGTTCCCCACGTGCTTGATAGGCTACCGAGTACATTCCCCCGTCATCACACATGAACTATGAACTTGAGAGGCGCGCGTCCACCGCAACCAGTCCCGTCACTTTTTTTTTGGTCACTTTATTGTCACCTTTAGCCTGTTAGATCTATCTGTTCTGCTTTTGCTCAGATTCTTGCAACAAAAGGTCTGAGCCAGTGGTAGGAGACAGCTGAACCAGTGATAGTGAATGGTTCAATGGTACCGGAGGTATGTATGACGGGGTTACTCCCCATCACACAACCTCCAAACATGCCGCCGAGCCAGGTACACAGATGACCTGTCCCCCACCGCAACCCACCAAACCAACACCAACCCACCCTCGCCAGCACTGCGGCTGTCCTTGCCTCTCTGCCTCACCTCAACTGGTGAACACAACAAAGAGGGGAGGGGGGCATCAGATTTGCTCATTGCCGGTTGCTTATTATGGCACGTCGCGCATCATGTACAAGGTCATCTGGGGCCCGACATGGGTTCCTTCCATCTATTCTAGAAAAGGTGGCAGCGCCATCCCAGCACGGGCATATCAGCGCCAGTGCGTCTTCGCTGCATCGTTGCATCGTCGCTCTCCATTCCGCCTTTTTCGTGCTTTTTGCCTGCAGTATGCTCTGCATCTGCCCTTACTCGGACCCGCCCGCGCCAGCTGCGCCGTGGCTCCGCCGCAACAAGCAGCAAGCAGCTCAGCACCGCGCGCAAGGCGCGGAATCCAAAGGGCGTTGGGGGCCGGAGGGCATGCACTCGCTCGCTGACAGCGCGGCGTTGCTGCGAGGAAAGGCGCAAGGCGAGTGTACTCGTAATAATGCACTTCGTGTACTCTACCCTATAGTGCTGATTGCGGGCTTGCGATTGGAGGTCTGCGTCGTCCGCGATATCAGCGTGTGTTATAGGACGAGGTAAGTGCCTTGGTGTGCAGCTTCCTGAGGCGACGAGCTGAGCAGTGGCGGCCTGGCGAGTCCGATTGGCCGTTGCGCAGCAACTCTGATACTCTGGCAGCGTCACTGGAAGCTCTGCTGGCTCGGACGGCGGTAAGATAATCATGGCGATTGCGACGCCCGTCACGTCACCGCCATTTCCATCACTTACCTTCTCATCCACCAAAGTCGCGTCTTTGGGTGCCGTGTGTCTTTTTTTTGCCGCCGAGGCAGTGTGAATGTGACGGCCTTGTCAAGATTTCCGTGACTTCGTTTCGTGCTGTACCCAAGGACAAGGTTCGCAACGGGCACGAAAAGCCACGTATGGGGTCGTAAGCCAACCAGGGCGCAGAAGCAGAGGCGCCATGGTTTAAAGAGAGTGATGTTCTGCACCACACCGCATCCTGAAGGTGCCTGCAAGTGCGTGCTGCACAGGCCTGCACAGGCAAACAGGTACCCTGATCGTCGTTCGTTGGTGCCCATGTCCCCCTTGGCTTCTCTCTCGTTTTGCCCTGCCAGCTCCCTGCGAGCTCCTTGACCAGCTACTTCCTTGTCGGAGGACATGGGTTAGCCATCCCCAGTTATCCCGACTTCTTGGTCATGCCCCGCGGTCATGTGCGCCTCAATGGACCCAAGTTGCATTTGGTTCTGACGGGGATTTGATTGTTTGTGCTCGCGCCAGTAGATGAGCTGTGCGAGTGTAAGGGGGTTGTAACTTTTCTTCGCGTTCTCTCGTTTACTCGCTCGTACAGCATGTACGTACCAAGTATCAACCCCTCCAACCTCTTTTTCTCGTTTTCTCTGTTTCCTCCCTTAAACCCCCTTATCACAAAATTGCCAACTTCCTTCCCAAATGACTGCTTACAGTGCGAATAAACGAATTATACGAATAACGAATAACGAGCAAAGTGTCATTTAGCCCTCATCTATCACCCATCACTTCATTACACAATACCAACAACCACAGCCAACCAACTCACTGTATCACAGTCACACACAAAATGCTGTCCTGAATTTGTCGAATTGGGGAGCTGCGCCTAACGAGTAATCTCTCCTTCCTGTGCCACCCCGACTATCCTGTCTATCCTGACTATCATATCCGTCTTGAGGCTTCCGTAGAGAGCATCCTACTGCTTTCTACTAAGCACAGCATCCTATCCTACCAAATACGCCTACCACAGTACAAAATAGTCACACCCCGGAAAATAAGGCTGCATTATTGCCCCTCTCTCCCCCTCTCACCTCGGTGTACGATTGTGTCGTGCTGCCCCATCGCACTACCACGTCATAGAGCACCTCTCGCACCTCTTAGCTTGTCCCATCCCCCGCCCCCTGCTAGACTGCCTCTACTAAGTGTATCTCCCTGTAACTCCTCCTCCTAGTAACATTCCCCCCTAAACTCCCCCTCCTAACTCCTTCTGCTCTTTACTGCCCTTTCTGCGTCATTAACCACATTTGTTCCCTTTAGCCCATTAGCCCGTTAACATTATCCCATTAACCCATTACTGTTACTGTACTCTAACCCACTCTACAAGACAACCCCACCTTAACCAACAAACACCAACTAGAAGGTACAGTAAACGATCACAAACAATCATATCTCCGATCAAACCCCTCGCCGCTCTAACGCTCTATTAACAGCTTCAACCGTACCTCCGTATTTAAACCGTATTAGAACCGTATTCGCGTCTCTATCCCATACGTACACGCCCCCCTAACCCCGTTCCCTGCCCACAACCACCCCTTCCCACTAAAATCCAAACCCCACAGCACCAGCACCGCGGACGCGCGATCCACGCACCGCCATCGTGCCCGTACCCATTGTTGCCTGGGGATCGGCGTTTCAGGTTAAAGATCGCTATGCTTATCGCCGACCCCAAGCCCCGTTCTGCGAGGATGGGGGATGCTTACACACCCCCATGTGGATTCGTCCACCCCTTAGCCAGGTACTACTAGCCACTACGAACTCTGCTACGGATTCGACGGACAAAGCGGCGGGTTGAGGGGGAGTGTGCGTACTGTGAGAGTGAGGTGAGCGTGAGGGTTCAGCTACGCCTTGGTGGATGGCTAATGGGGGGGGGGTAAGGACACACGACAGGAATGATTGCGATTACGTCGTCCTAACATGCTACAGGCCCCCAAGTTAGGCCATGTAATGGGGGGGTGGTAGGCAGTGATGATGGGATGGAAATCGGGGGTGTATTCCCCCCCGTCTAAACTTTTTTTCAAGGCGCTGCAGTACGCCGTTCCACGACATGGACAAGGTCAGCCGTTATTTCGAGATTACCGTGCCCTGGGCGAGGGATTGGGAGATGCTGGTGCTGGCGGAGATGTGCACATCGCTGGGGCCGTGTGGTGCATATGCACGTCACGGTAGACTGTGCGATTTTGTGAACCAGGCAGGCGTCCCTTGAGCAGAACGTCTGAGCGTAAGAGTCAAACCTTCGTTGTCTCCCTCAATTTCGTGGTTGTGGGTTTGGGTTGTGCATGGTTTGGGGTATATTCCTCTGGGTCTGAGGATAGAAGGTGGCCGCTTTGGTCTCGTCTCAGTGGTCTTTGGTGCTTTGGTGCTTTGGCATAATCCGACATCATTTCGGTTTTCCAGAAATAACTCCAAGGACTTTCCAACAGGCCGTCGACGCACCAGTGTCAGCCCCCAAACGATGACGCCAAACAAGCCTAATCCCCCTCCCTGTTCGGCTTGGCGGCACGTATGGTTTGCCCACCTCGATTGTAAGAGCCACGAGTCCAAGGAAACACGGGATACGAGTTTGCTCCTCGGTATAGAGATGGGAAACAAGACCTGAAAGCGATGTCCTGCTTCTTCGTCTTAGCCCTCCTGCAACAACACATCCTCCCCCCCTTCCACGCCCTCACACCCTCACGCCAGCCCAAGCACACCAGAAGCCATCAAAGTAGTTACTTCAGCACTAGCGCTGGTTCCAGGACGGACCATCCCGCGACATTTGCAGGTACATTGTGGCTGTGGAACCCCCGCGCTGGATCCCATCTGACCGTTGATTAGAGTGCTGGAAAGAAGCAAGAAAAAGAAAAGGTTGAGTAAGGGGATGCGTAAAGTATATGCACGGCATCGTGGCACAGGGAGGGTCGCTGTATGTAACCACACTGCTTGATAGAGTGAGCCAGGGGCAAGGGGATTTGGGGAAAACGGGATATGGATGTCACGCGAGAGCGCAGGGCTTCTTCTGGGGGAGAGAGGAGGGGGACGTATAATCAAGCAACCGACCCGACGACCCGAGTCGCAGTCTGCTCGGCATAGGGCGTGAAGCCTCCTGCCGTGCCGTGAGCGAGCTACTGCTTGAGGTCTCATAAAGTAACTACCGATCCCAAGGCTTACCAATGTATCCGTCTCCACGCGCATCTCGAAACAGCACATCAACTCGTAGCACTATAGCAAACTACAGCACGTATTCGGGCCTCATCCACCCGATCGCCCGCCTCCACGCTCCTCTTCCGGAAGGTCGCGCTGTCTTGTCGTCATCGACCCGCGCAGATCACCCAAAGTCACGTGTTTTTCCCGCCCAAGCTGAGCTTGCTTCTGATAGTAGTTACTGTGCATGTGCATCATGATACCAATCTCCCTCTTACTATGGTACAGACGGGAGAGAAGAGGGAGCTTAAACCGCGATGTGGTTCGATGCCATTAAACTTCCCCATCCACCACACACCTCACCCACGTTGCGTGCGCCAGCAGCCCGTGTCCTGTCTGCACGCCACGGCCAATGATGAGCGGGCGCGGGCCACCATCGAGCAAGAGCGATGCCAGCGCGATGGCGATAGCGAGAGCGCCCACGTGCCGGCTTCTTTCCCAGGTATGTCGACACCCGCGGCTGCATGCGTATGGCTTGCGTATTGTATGCGTGCTGTATGTGCTCTTCCTCTGGGGGGTATCCGAGGGAGTGGTGCGATGGCCGAGGCTGCCTTCTGCATCTTGGTGATGGGATGGGATGGGGGATTGGGTGATTGGGCGTGGTTTGAAGGCGTCAATGGGTTGCCTGGTGGTGGATTTCTTATCTCATGCCGCGATGCTGTGCTGGCGCGGTGATCAGTGTGGGATAGGTTGGAGATAGGAGGTGTTACGTGCCTACTGACTGTACTGTGACAGCCTCGCGAGGGGAGAGGAGGGCGAGCGAAGGGGAAGAGGAGGGGCATGGGGTGTGTTCTGACTCAAGGTGATGCGAGAGTGAGTGCATACTTCTTACCAACCCGCCACGGAGACGCATCAGAAACCTGCATACTTTCCCATCTCGCCCTTTCCCTCACGCAGAGCGACCCCCACGGAATGCTGGTAGTGGTGCTATAGTTGTCCCCCGGAGGGGTTGAGGCAATTAAGAGAAGGGAGCTGAGCCGGTAGCAGCGTCACGGCGGGATGCACATCGCTATTCCTGACTGCATCGCGCCGCGCACACAGCGACCTGCTGTCCCCTCACGGCATCTTCCTGGTTGGACTGACGGCTCTACTCTGCCTCAGCCAAGCTGCTTACAGTAATCTTTGCCAGCAGCCTCGTGGTCTCCATGGCTGCTATGAGTACTCACCCCGTAGCGGCTACGCCTGCATCCCATCTCCCTCGCTGCACGTAGCCCCCCTCAGCCAGCAAGGCACCCCAAACGCAATCCCACCACCTCTCTCCGGCGTACAGTCACCTACAGCTCCCCAAAATCCCGCAGCCTCTCCAATCCACAACCCCCCCAACCAACTCCCGCCCCATAAGCCGCACAAAACACCCCGAATCCCAACACGCACAACAGCGCGGTGAGCCCTCACCGACCTCCCAACGCAGATCTAAGCGGTGAGCGCGCCTCCGTCACACAGCGCTTGATCGGCTCCCCCAGCACCGCTCCCATTAGCTACGACTCAGGTACGCGAACAAACCACGGCCTCCGCCTCCCTCCGCCAGTGCTGTGCCACCCCCTCCGCTCCGCCTTCGTATCCCACCCGCCAAGCATCCAACACCCTCTCCGAGCGCCAACGCGCCATCCCGACCAAAGGCAGATCGCCCGATGGGGGCGACGCAGGGCAGGAGGGGGAAGATGGATGCGCTCGTGATGGTGCGCGAGCGTGCTGGCCGATCCGTTTCAGGGCTAAGGCGATCGCGAGGGACGTGGTTCGCCTTACCCGCTCATCCGATGCCCTTGTAGTTGTAGACTCATTCATCCATCCAGCTGCTGTGGTCGTAGCCTTGCATTGCCGCCGTAAATCGGGGGAGGGGTGGATATCAGCCAAAATGTTGCCAAAATGTTTATAGGGTCACGTGATATCGAATTGATTAGCCTGGATTATGTTGGCGCTAGATGGAGAGGGGAAGGCGGTGACACAATCGCTATTATTCTGCCCACTTTCAGCCCAAATTATTCCTGCAGCTGCAAATGGTGGTACGAGTTGGAAGAGCCGCAACGACTGTTACCCAACGGTTGGACTTTTGATAATGTCAATGGTATGTACACCCCCCCCCCTGTACAGAACCATGGATGACTGGCTAACGGCGTATGAAGGCGAAAGAGGCGCAGACGAAGCTCGCAGAGCTCGAGAAGGAAGACGCCCCTATCGCGGAGCAACTCGAGCAGGCTGGGCAGTTTGCGGGGATCGAATGGCTCGATTTTTTACAGACGGCTATTACGACGCCGGGGGAGGTGAGGACGGGCAATTTTCATGGGAGGGAGGAGTGGGTGCTCAGGTGGTTGTTGAAGAAGTTGGGGTCTGAGGAGGCGAGGAGGTGCCCGCAGGCTTGGAGGTTGCTGAGATGTCTGGTGCAGAGGGTGCCGGTGCCGACGGCGGCGAGGTGTCTGAATGAGCGGAAGGGGGTGGGGATGTTGAGGGTTGCTGCTGAGGAGGCGGTTGTGAGGCGGACGCAGGAGAGGAAGGAGGAGAAGGAGGGGAAGACTGATAAATCGGATAAATCGTCGCGGAAGAGGAAGAGGGGAGAGGATACTGTGGCAAATGGCAATGTTGAGGAAGAGACTTATGATGTTGCTGAGGCGATGTACGAAGTTCTGGAACAGATTGTAGGACTTGCGACACCGGAGGAACAGCCAGAGGGTGATGCGTTCGCGGCCGAGTACATGAAGTCCGTGACCAGGCTTGCTGCTGAGGAATCGGCCAAACTTCTTGGGTCGTGGCTTGAGCTGTGCCGTCTTACTCGGGATAGGGGTGATGAGGCACAACTTGCTGGGTGGCTCACCCCCTTCATCGAGACGTGGAAGGCGCGCATGGATGGCGGCGATGATAGCCTCCTGTTCTCTACGCACTGTCTGGAGCCGCTTCTGAACCTATCCTCGTCCTCTGAACTTCTGCCAGAGTGGCAAACACAGCTGGAGCAGCTTCTGAGCCGCAATATCATCTTGCCGGCAAGAACCGCATATACATCCTCGAAGACAACAGAGGTCCTTGCCTCTTTCGTCAAGAAGCCAGTGGCAGCGAAGCCCGATTTCGCGCCCGTTCTTTTCGAAAACGCGGTCCGCAGCTTGCAACCGAATAGCACGCATCGCGGCCGCGCGCATGACGCCGCATGGCTGCAGGCTCTCTTCAGGGTTCTCTCTGATGCATGCCCGACTGAGCCAAGGGAGGCCAAGAGTGAGGCTATCAACAAGATGATGGAGATGTGCTTGGAGAACAAGATCCCGCTGGACCTTGACCTCCTGCGATCTATTACTTCGGAGTGTGGACTACATAGCGAAGGAACAGATGGAAAGATCATCGCCACAGTCATCGCCTTGGATGGCCATGTCTTCACCATCCCGGATGCCGAGGAGAAGGATCTGCTCAAAGAGCTATTCTCGCGTATCACCGTCTTATCAACAACACCAGAGTGGCCTGGCCTGGCAGATACATATGTTGACAACATCCTCGTCCCATTAATGGGCGACTTCGCCAAGGCACGCGACCTGACGGGCTTTATCCACCACTGGTACGAACAGCTCATTGAATTTGATTCTCTCATCTCAGACCGCCCATCGAAATCTGACTTGGCTTATTTCGGAGCTTGGGAGGATGATGCACTCCTCAAGAAGTTGAAGGAAACCATGGAGGCTTCTTTGACTTCGGAGCAGATCAAATCCATCCTGGATGGAATCCGAGAGAAGACAGGCAACCCAGGGCCGGCTCTCGTTATCATGGATGCTGTCACTGGTGCACTTACGCGCGAAGAGACTGTCGATTCCGTGGAACTTCCACTGTGGGCCTTTACCTGGGTCATGGAGCATAAAAACGTTGCAAAACGCTATCAACACCGACAACCCCAAATCTTGACACACATCATGGACGCAACATCTCTGATAGCCTTTCAACAGCAGTGGGGCAGCGACGCAGACATGGCCAAGCATGTGGGCAGTGCACGCGTCATGGCATCTTCATCCTCACCCAACGCAATGGTTGAGTTATTCAGGAGCGCGGCATCACAGCATACTTTGTTGTCTTTGGTGAACAAGGAGCGATCCAATGAGGAGCTTATTCAAACTATGCAGGATGTGGCGCGATCCTTCTTTGTAGAAGATGCGATTCCATATTTTTCATCCAGCGGAAAGAAGAGCAAAAAGGACTCGGTGGGGCGTTCTATTGCTATCAAGCTTCAAACTCCCGACACTGCATTGGCCCTTGCCAAGATCATTCTCGTCGATTACCCGAAGCTCATTAAGTACGTTCTACACTACTCCCAGTCTATCTCTCTCCTACTAACATTTATTAGGCTTGTCGCGGCTCCAGTGTCACAAGGGGAGCCAGTCCTCCAGACCTTGTTCTGGCTCGCATCGATGACAACTCCGTTCAGCGCAGAGAACAGCCCTAACGCCTGGGTCCGACGCAACAACGATGCCTTCCCCGAACTCTGGCGGACTATGCTCAAGAACGATGACATACTCAATGACCAGGAGCTTATTGGTACGCGTCGACCAAATCTCTTAGAAAAGTCACGAAGCTAACCACGTTTAATTACAGAAACCATCATTGATATGATACTGAAGAGTGGGACCCATGAAAGCAATCCGATCGAGAAGCGGCCATCGTGCAACGGCTTCGCTATCGAATGCCTAAACAGCCTGCCGATTGAAGTGTTCTCGAGAGCCACCAGAGAGCGTGTTCTGAGAGCCTGGCCTGCTGCGGCGCCAGAACCATCTCTTAATGATACCAAGGCATTAGCTTATCGTATGAGCAACATTGACGCTGCCGTCATCAGCCTGAAGATGAAGATGATGGAAAGGCCTACCATTTATGAGGTATGTCGCTTCAGCTTTGCTGATATGACTTTACTAATTGCAATAGGGGTTCACTTATCAAGATATCGTATCGCTTGGAGCAGCTATTTCCGAACTGAGTCCAGACCCGAGGGCACCTCTTGATGCTTTTGCCGAATACGCTCGACGAACGCTTGGGTATGCTGTAATTACTCTCTTGAGTGAGACCACGCTGACTTTTCTAGACATATGGGCGACACTATTGGCCAAGCCAAGAGTGACACTTTCATTCGGGACATGATGACCGAACTCAGTCTCCGTGGCCCCGATGATAGCAGCAAGTCCACAATTGGCTGTGGACGAATCGAACTAGCTGTAGTCTTCCTCTCTTTCCTCTCCGCCAACGAGTCGAGGGTGCTGAAAGTTGATGGTGTGACCGCCGAGGCAATTTTGGAAAAGAATACGACGTTCAGAGATGAATTAGTATTAAATCTCAAGCGCTTGGTGCAGAAGCCTACTAAGTTAAAGAGAGCCACGGACGAGCGCTCTATGTCGCTTTACAGCACCATCCGTGCTCTGGAGAACCCAGTATTCACAATGGATCCCCGCCCGCTACGCGATCTCAATGACGATGTAACCATTTGCGTAAAGGAGCTGGAATCAAGGAATCCCACTCTTGCATCCCAGGTCAAGATATTCTTCCTCACGCACATCGCCTCAATCTTAAGTGTCCAGTCTGACCTGGTTGACGAAGATGTCACAACCTCTGCTGGTAGAGTCGCTATCATGCGAGCGATGCAAGCAAAGACTGCAACGATGAACGAGAGCGAGAAGCGTGATCTGCTGCTCCGAGACCTCCTCCCCGCTAGCAAAGAGAACCTCGATAAGCTGCTAGCCGTGCACTACGTGCTCGAGTCGTGTGAAGGTCAGTCAATCCCCCCCTCATCTTTTCTCATACCCCCTAACACTTCTCCAGACCAATCCCCCCGCGACAACGCCGACGACACCACCACCTCCCTCTCAGCCGTCTACATCTCCCTAACCAAAACTCTCATCTCCCCCCCTTCCCT